>JAPQWV010002253.1:0-60456 GCA_027422505.1 Craterostigma plantagineum
ATTGCCATTCATGCAAGTCGCCCGATTTGATTTGCATGACAACTTCCATCGGCCGATTTGTAAATCGCCGCGTGTTCATCACCATGATGTCATCATCATTTTCCCCCGATTTCTTTTGGGGTCCGGATCATCGCCCGACTCATCAGGCTTGCTGTAGCTTGTTTCGCCCGATTTGTATAGCCACTTGATTTCGCCGAAAGTTCCTTAAGCACTCAAATCGCCCGATTCACCGACGTGCTATGTGAGTTTCCGCCGAGATCTTTCATGTCATGAAACACCCGATTCTTGAATGTACAATTGCCCGATTTGTTCTGTTTAACCTTTGTTTCGCCGAATCTTTTATTTATTGGAATCGACCGATTCTTGTACTCATATAGCTTTCGTTCGATTGATTTGCCACGATCCTAGCCTAGTTTCGATCGAAAGTTCCAAATGTCATTGGAATCGTCGAATCGATCAAAAACTTCGAACCTTCAATATTCATCCACTCGAGACAGAACTTATATTCAATCTGCCCAACTCTTTTCCCTACTCTCTTTCGATCGAAACTCAAATTCATTTCTCACTTTCGCTCGAAAGCTTGAAATCACATCTACCCGAAACTAATCTTCATTGTTCTAGTCGAACTTGTAAGTCCTAACCTTTATTCTACCTTAAAATCGTGTGGTCCCTAACTCAAAGAGCGAACTAGAGATTCTAAGTCTTACATTAATCTATCCGACCCTAATTTGCTCAAGTAAAGACATTGATATGAGTTTATACTTCACCCTAGGGTTTTCGCATTCTTCCTTCCTCAAGTTTCGCTATTTTCATGAAATTGATATATCTAGCAAACTCTAAATTACGAATGTACAAGGCTTGAGGAAGATGCTTTACTTACAAATTTCAAAATCCTAAGCCCGTTGGAGTATCCTTGGTTCGAACACCTCTCGACCCCTTGCTCCTTCTCTCTTTTGTTTCGTTAGTTTTCTCTTGGTTGTGATTAGAGTGTTGTGATGATTTAGTTAGATATTTTCCTTTACTTATGGTGGTGAGACATAGAGTAGGCGTGTGCCCTTCCTTAAACCAAGGAATGTTGTCTCAAATTTGATTTCTTGCAAGTTGGGCCTATTGTTAAGCTCTAGCCCAATAATAATTAAATTCCTAGCCAACTATCATTAGTCATTTCCTTTGGTATTTTCGAAAATCACCTTCCATTGGCTTGCACGAAATTCACATATCAGCACGAGCACAAAATTCGTAAAATCACGTAGACATACTACATATACGCAATTAACACGAAATCATTCAGATCATAAACGTAATTTATTGGCCGACCTAGTTCGCGGGGACTCGGGTCCTACATCCTCCCCCCCTTAAGGAGGATTTCGCCCCAAAATCAGTCCGTGTGGAACAACTCGGATAACGAATTCTCATTTCGTCCTCCGTTCCCATGTGGCTTCTTCCGTGTACTGTTTCCGCCACACACCTTTCACTAAAGGGTTATCTTTATTCCTAAGTCTCTTGGTCTCATACATCAATATCTCCACCGGAATCTCATCATAACTCAGATCCGGTTTCAATTGTTGATGTAGGGACTCGTTTCCTAGAACGTGATTCGGGTCGGCTATGTACTTCCGTAGGGTGGAGACGTGGAACACTTCATGCACTTGCGACAACGATGCTGGCAGCTCTAGTTGGTAGGCTACCTCACCAACCCTTTTTACTATTCGAAAGGGACCAATGTACCTAGGGCTTAGCTTCCCTTTCTTCCCGAATCTTTTCACGCCCTTCATTGGTGCTACTTTTTCGAACACCATATCATGTTCTTCGATTCCAGTGGTCGACGTTTTTGATCCGCATAGCTCTTCTGCCGACTTTGCGCCGTTCACATTCTTTCTCTTATTGTAGTAATGGCTTCCGTCATTTCTCGTACTATGCCTGGGCCTAGTATTGCCCTTTCTCCAACCTCGTCCCAGTGCACTGGGGATCTGCACCTTCGCCCGTATAGCGTTTCGTACGTGTCATCCCGATAGTGACGTGGTAGCTGTTGTTGTACGAGAACTCAATTAGTGGGAGGTACCTACTCCAATTTCCTTTGAAATCGAGTACACACGCTCGTAGCATGTCCTCCAATGTCTGGATCGTTCGCTCGGATTGACCGTCCGTCTGCGGATGGTAGGTGGTACTAAAGGATAGCTTCGTCCAATTGCCTTTTGCAAGCTCGTCCAGAATTTCGATAGAATCTGGAGTCGCGATCCGAGACTATTGATGCTGGAACGCCGTGCAATCGCACTATCTCCTGAATGTAAAGCTCCGCGTACGTTCCATGGAGGACGTCGTGCTAATCGGTAGGAAACGGGCAGACTTGGTTAACCGATCAACGATTACCCAAATCGCGTCATGCCCTTTCGCGTTCTTCGGCAGTCCTACCACAAGTCCATGGTAATGTTATCCCATTCCGATTCAGGAATGGGTAACGGTTGCAGAGTTCCCGCCGGCCTTTGATGCTCGGCTTTTATCTGTTGCATGTCCGACATTGACTCACGAATGTTGCTATGTCCTTCTTCATGCCTGGCCACCAGTAATTTTCCTTTAAGCCTCTGTACATCTTAGTGGCTCCTGGATGGACGAGTATGCCGTGGCGTGTGCTTCCAACATAATCGTCCTTCGTAGTTCGGCGTCGCCTGGCACGTACAACCGGTTCTTAAAGTATAGTCGTCCGTCTTCCCGTATTATGAGATCTCCTGTCGTTTGTTCCGGTTGCGCTTCCTTGATCTTTATATAAAGTTCATCTGCTAGTTGCGCCGTCTTGATTCGCTCTAGCAGCATCGGTTGCAAAGTTAAGGCAGCTAGTTGACCTCGACTTTGCCTAGTCGTACGACTTCTACTTCAGCAGTTACAGTTCTGCACTCACTGCTTTTCGGCTTAAGGCATCGGCTACGATATTTGCCTTGCCTGTGTGGTAATTGATTACGCAGTCGTAATCCTTAACTAATTCTAACCACCTCCTCTGCCTCATGTTCAGCTCCTTTTGCGTAAAGAAATACTTGAGGCTCTTGTGGTCCGTGTATATCTCGCACCGCTCTCCATAGAGGTAATGCCTCCAGATCTTGAGAGCAAAGACCACTGCCGCCAACTCTAAGTCATGCGTCGGGTAGTTCTTCTCGTACTCCTTTAGCTGACGAGAGGCGTATGCTACTACATTCCCGTGCTGCATTAGCACACACCCCACCCGTTCTTCGACGCATCACTATAGACTGTAAACCCTCCAGTTCCCCCTGGTATCGTGAGAACTGGGGCCGTCGTCAGTCGTTCCTTCAGCTCTTGGAAGCTTTGTTCGCATGCGGTCCATTGAAATGGCATGTTCTTCCGGGTTAGCCTCGTCAGTGTTGATGCTATCTTCGAGAAATCCTTGATGAATTTCCTGTAATAACCCGCCAGACCGAGGAAACTTCGTACTTCCGTCACGTTGGTCGGTCGTGGCCAATTACTGATAGCTTCTATCTTGTTCGGGTCTACGGAATTCCTGCTCCCATACTATATGCCCTAAGAAGGCGACTTGGTCAAGCCAGAATTCGCACTTCTTGAACTTGGCGTCCAGTTGCTTGTCCCGTAGTATGCTCAGAACTACTCCTAGGTGTTCTTCGTGCTCCTTCTTTGTCTTCGAATAGATTAGGATGTCATCAATAAAGACGATGACAACCTATCTAGGTATGGCTTGAACACCCGTTCATTAAATCCATGAAAGCTGCGGGCGCATTAGTCAACCCGAATGGCATCACCAGAAACTCATAATGGCCATAACGGGTACTAAAGGCCATCTTCGGGACATCTTCTTTCCGAATCCTTAACTGATGATAGCCCGATCTTAGTCGATTTTGGAGAAACCGTTGCGCCTTGTAGTTGATCGAACAGATCGTCTATTCTAGGGAGTGGGTACTTGTTCTTAATAGTTAGCTTGTTCAGCTCCCTGTAGTCGACGCATAATCGCATTGATCCATCCTTCTTCTTCACGAATAGCACCAGCGCTCCCAAGGAGAGAAACTCGGCTGTATGAACCCTTTCTGCATGAGTTCATCGAGGTTGATCCTTTAATTCCTTCATCTCCGTCGGTGCTAACCTGTATGGGGTCTTAGATACTGGTGCCGCCCCAGGTACCAGATCTATGGCAAATTCTATCTCCCGGTCGGGTGGTAATCCCGGTAATTCCTCGGGGAATACGTCAGGGAAGTCCTTAACTACCGGCACTTCCTCGAGTTTCGGAGAGACTCTTCCGATTTGATAGCGAACACCAGATAGGCTTCGCACCGTGATTTGATTAGTCGTTGGGCTTTAACGCTGGTATCCTAGAGATCATAGTCCCGTTGCTAGTTCCTACGAACCTGAGGGGTTCATCCCCGTCCATATTGAGCGTGACTATCTTGCGGTGGCAGTCTATGACCGCTCCGTACTTCGATAGCCAATCCATTCCGAGGATCACCAAATAATCATTCATAGGAATTATCATGAGGTCTATGGGTAGTTCCTTATCCCCGATTATTACTGGGCAATCCTGTAGTATGTGGTTAGTTTGGGTGGGATTTCCGTTCGGAACGGTTACGCTATACTCTACTCAGCTCGGTGGGGCGTGACTCCTACTCTCGCGACGTACTTAGTAGATGCGAACGAGTGCGTCGCTCCGAGTCAACTAAGATGCAGGTGGGGGTTTGGTGAATGAGGAGGGTACCTGTTACCACGGCCGGCTTGTTTTCCGCTTCCTCGACGTGAGAGTATAAACCTGGGCCGGTACCCTTGTGGTGCTGCCTGATTTCCAGCTTGGCTTCCGGACCCATTCTCCGGACACGCCCTAAGATAGTGGCCCGTCTTGCCAAATTTGAAGCAGATGGCATTCTGGGAGTTGCAGGCTCCCGTGTGCCTCCGTGCACACTTCGGACATACGGGTAGGTTCAGTTGAGGTCTACCCGGGTTGGGGTTGAATTGTGGGGGTGGTCCTGGTCGATTTTGGAAATTCGGCTTTCTACCCTTGGCTACGAATGCCGCTTTGGGCTGCCTCCGCTCCCTTGCGACCCTTGTACGAACTTGCGTTAGCTTCTTGGGCGCGAGCAATCCTAGCCTCAGCTTGCTCCGCCACTAGCGCTCTCTCACCCACTTGTGCATACGTGGCTCCTTGTAATCCCGCCATACTCACATCTCGGTACAGTTCGGGCTTCAGTCCCTCCATAAACCGCTCGATCTTGAGCACGTCGGTACTGACCATGTGAGCAGCGAACCTCGAAAGCTGCTCGAACTTCTTGATGTACTCCGCCACTGTCATTGCCCCTTGGCGGAGGTTGATGAACTCGTTCATCCTCTGGGCTCTGATGGGGGTGGTGTAGTACTTCCCTCGGAATAACTCCTTAAACCGATCCCAGCGCATCGTTAGTGGGTTCTCGATGGCTGAGACGGTGTCCCACCAATGCCCCGCGCTCCCCCTCAGCAGGTAGGCAGCGCAGCGCACATGACTTTCTCAGCCTCGGGTGTACGGCTGTGCTGGAACATATTGTCCAGCGTCCTGAGCCAGTCCTCGACTGAGGTGGGGTCTACGGCATCCTCGAACAACGGAGGGTTAAGCTTTCGGAATCTCTCCCCGATCATCTCGATTCGCTCAGGTGGGGGAGGTAAGTTAGCTGATTGTCCCCCAGCATTTTGCTGTTGGATCAACTGCTGGATATGGGCCGACTACTGTCGGACCAACTCCGTAAGTTGCAGGATGGTAGCATCCCGACTATCGGTAGGGTTATTAGGGTCCCTACCCTGGCCCGACTCCCTACTGCCTTCTCCCCTTAGTCTTACCATTTTTCACCTATCCTGACAATTCCTAAGGCCAATAAATCAAACAATTACAAAGAATTCTCATAACATGGTACTTACGAGCAACGCCACTTCTGCACTTTTGAGTGTGTGTGTATGGACAGTCTGCAGGACCTGTGACCGAAGCTCTGATACCACTCTGTCAGGACCCGTCGTCCTGACCTCGTAATTCGTTCTAATCCTAAGTGCATAATGGTGCGTTAACGTGCAAAAGGCATAAAAATGCGAATAAAATTTTTCATTTAAAATGCGGAAGTCGTATTTACATGCCACAAGAATGTTCATAAATCATTCTACGATTCATCATATTCGTATCTACACAAAATGTGTGCGTCCATGCACAGCAAAAGCATTCCGATGCGCCCGGCCTTCACAGGTCGTTATCCATACACACACTCCCACCTCAAAAGCAGCCGGATAGCATCAAAAGATCGGCCTCGCACCATAAACGGATCACGTACCGTGATCGCTAGTACCTACAACATGTAACGTAAGGAATGAGCCACCGAGGCTCAGTAAGCAGAAATATGCATGTATGCACG
The DNA here is from genome assembly GCA_027422505.1 of Craterostigma plantagineum. Classification (NCBI taxonomy): domain Eukaryota; kingdom Viridiplantae; phylum Streptophyta; class Magnoliopsida; order Lamiales; family Linderniaceae; genus Craterostigma; species Craterostigma plantagineum. The sequence goes on from JAPQWV010002253.1 coordinate 6,375, forward strand.
TGTCCTAACGATCGGCAATCCACGCCGTCGCTTACTAACGCTCATACTCTTTTTCCTGACTCGTACTCTTTTTCTTAGACTCGTACTTCATATGGGCCCTCGGCTTTCTATCCCACTATGCGCCATTTCATAGAGATCTCAATCCAGAAGGGATTCGTACATATGTGAAGGTTCACACACTAGAAGGTCACCAGAAGGAATCTTCCCTTACTGAGTGTGGCCTCCAGGCGGACGCTTCTCACTGGTAGCCAACACCGAGGTCACTAACCGAGGAGGTCACCCGAAGGAATCTTCCCTTCCGGGTAGTGCATGCCTCGGGTCGCATCCTCCAGGTTGCATCTCCAGCATACGGGGTATTCCCCGGCCTCTTATACAGGCCTTATGGCTTCATTCTCCATGGTCGCATAGGGGAGCCGTGACTCTTCATTGAGTCGACACAAACGCGAAATCGGCGAGTATACATCGCACACAGGCGATCTTATGCACGCTCGTACCTTGCCTCTTACGTACTACATATGCGTGCAAATGCTCATGCCATGTTCATGTAATATGCAGTTCATGCTATCATGCATATAAATAATCTTCGTAATGTACACGTTTCACATAAGGTCACATAAGCACATAATCACATAATCAGACGCAGGCAAGTTACGTGTCGTAGTTGAATTTCTACTTACCTGTCGTCCAAGCTACGCGTGCTTACTTCCTCGGGAATTTTCTACCGTTCGACCTTTTAATCATAAAAATATTATCGTATCAGTACATTATCCAGCATAGCTAACCATATTGAAATCGTTACACAATCGTACTATCTTGCTAATTTTCTAAGTCAGCCTATATTTACTCTATGCTATATTAGTATTTAATCGCACCATATGTAGATAAAGCTCGGCGAAAGTTAAATTTGGGACTTAGTTTCGGCCGATTTCTTATGCTAATTAATTTGAATCGCCCGATTTGTATACGCACGGATTTGCCAGATTTCCATTCATGCAAGTCGCCCAATTTGATTTGCATGAAATCTTCCATCGGCCGATTTATAAATCGCCGCGTGTTCATCACCGTGATGTCATCATCGTTTTCCCCCGATTTCTTTTGGGGTCCGGATCATCGCCCGACTCATCAGGCTTCCGTGTAGCTTGTTTCGCCCGATTTGTATAAGCCACGTTGATTTCGCCGAAAGTTCCTTAAGCCACTCAAATCGCCCGATTCACCAACGTGCTATGTGAGTTTCGTCGAGATCTTTCATGTCATGAATCGCCCGATTCTTGAATGTACAATTGCCCGATTTGTTCTCTTTTAACCTTGGTTTTGCCGAATACTTTTATTTATTGAATCGACCGATTCTTGTTAACTCATATAGCTTTCGTTCGATTGATTTGCCACGACCCTAGCCTAGTTTCGATCGAAAGTTCCAAATGTCATTGAAATCGATCGAAATCGATCAAAAACTTCGAACCTTCAAATATTCATCCACTCGGGACAGAACTTATAATTCAATCTGTCCAAAACTCTTTTCCCTACTCTCTTTCGATCGAAACTCAAATTCATTTCTCACTTTCGCTCGAAAGCTTCAAATCACATCTACCCGAAACAAATCTTCATTGTTCTAGTCGAAACTTGTAAAGTCCTAACCTTTATTCTACCTTAAAATCGTGTGGTCCCTAACTCAAAGAGCGAACTAGAGATTCTAAGTCTTACATTAATCTATCCGACCCTAATTTGCTCGAGTAAAGACATTGATATGAGTTTATACTTCACCCTAGGGTTTTCGCATTCTTCCTTCCTCAAGTTTCGCTATTTTCATGAAATTGATATATCTAGCAAACTCTAAATTACGAATGTACAAGGCTTGAGGAAGATGCTTTACTTACAAATTTCAAAATCCTAAGCCCGTTGGAGTATCCTTGGTTCGAACACCTCTCGACCCCTTGCTCCTTCTCTCTTTTGTTTCGTTAGTTTTCTCTTGGTTGTGATTAGAGTGTTGTGATGATTTAGTTAGATATTTTCCTTTACTTATGGTGGTGAGACATAGAGTAGGCGTGGCCTTCCTTAAACCAAGGAATGTTGTCTCAAATTTGATTTCTTGCAAGTTGGGCCTATTGTTAAGCTCTAGCCCAATAATAATTAAATTCCTAGCCCAACTATCATTAGTCATTTCCTTTGGTATTTTCGAAAATCACCTTCCATTGGCTTGCACGAAATTCACATATCAGCACGAGCACGAAATTTGTAAAATCACGTAGACATATGACATATACGCAATTAACACGAAATCATTCAGATCATAAACGTAATTTATTGGCCGACCTAGTTCGCGGGTGTAGGACCCCGGTCCCCGCAAATTAGGTCGGCCAATAAATTTCGTGTATGACTTATGTGATTTTACGTTAATTTCGTATATGATATATGCATATGCGATGTTATGAATTTTATGCTCGTGAATGCTACGCGAATTATGTGCAATTAAGTTCGAAGGACTTTGGGACCATTATGAACCCTAAATTGGAAGGGCAAATTTTCGAAAATAGCAAATGATAGATTGGACTAGGATTTAATTAATATTGGACTAGAAATCAATATTTAGGTCCAATTGTGGAAAGGCCCACATGGAGGGACCAATTTCCCTGAAATTGGAAAAGCCCATGTCCTAACCCTCAAAAGCCAAGACAAATATCTACTAATAATTAAACCTCACAAAACCACTTAAGAAAAAGTGCGAAAAGCAAGAAGGAGAAAGGAGCCGAGACAGAAATCGAACAAAGAGCACCTCAACTAGCTAAGGATTTCGAGATTTGTAAGTGAATACCCTCCTCAAGCTTTTAATTTCGTATCTTAGGTGTAGTTGAAGGTATTAATGGTATTAAAAGCAAAGTAGTTGAAGAAGAACACCGAAACCTTAAATGCGAGATATAAATTAGCGTTAAAGTCCCGATTTAAGTAAAATCAGTTCTAGGATGGTCTATATACAACTTAGAACTTAGATGTTCTGCTGTAAGAGGGAATCACACGATTTGGGTAACAAGAAGGGATGAAATGCAGAACTGTCGACTGGAAAATTTGGAAAGAAAGCAGTTTCGACCAAATGAACAGTTGAGTTTCGATCGAAATTAGAAATTGATTTTTATGTTTCGAGCGACGTGAGAAACATGAATTCAATTTGATTCAATAGTTCTGAATAGTAAACTCAATAAGATATGAGTTTCGACCGAAACTCATTTTAACACATGAGTATCGATCGAAACTCAAGTCCAATCTATAAAATCGATCGAATTAACTAATGAAAGGGGAGTCTCGACCGATATAGATCTCGGCGAAACTCAACGCCAAGCCCATGCAATCGGATCAAATTAACCCTTTCACCGTGCATAGTTTCGGGCGGAAGTAGTGACGCCATGCCAACGAAGAAACGCGGGAAACTCGCCGATGCACATGCAATCGACGAACGAAACTCGTAAATCGATCAAAAGGGGAACTCTCGATTGAAGGAAAAACTCGGCGAAACCCACATGGTTTCGGGCGAAACTAACAAGTGATGATTTCAAATCAAAATCAGAATTTAGAGCAAGTGAGTTTCTACCAAACGAAATCTCGGCGAAACTCGCATTGTTCGAGCGAAGCGATTATATTATGATTATCAAATTGAAATAAAGGATTCAATCTAAACGAGTTTCGATCGAAAGTAAGTGGTAAGTAGGACTTCCGATCGAAAGAGGTTAGAATACGAGTTTCGGGCGAAACTCATACAATTTAGGAATTCAATTGGATGAAATTAATCGGGCGAAACCTAGTAGAATCAAGCGACTTTCGCCGAGCTTATAGAGTAAGGAATTTAGATGATAAGTGAGAAATCTCTTAGGGATCGAAACTTGATTGGAATTGAACCAATTAAAGATCGATTGATACCAAGTCCTAATCACTTTCGCCTAGCTATATGAATTGGAGTCATCGAAATCTAACATACTTTAGCTCTTGAAATGTAAGGACTTAGGAATGTAAGACGCAAATAAATTAAATTGGAGTCTAGAATTTATACAAGTCCAAATAAGTAATAAGACAGAATTAAATTATTTCGATGAATTAGCTAAGAAAGCAGGATACTAACAAATTAACCTTTTTTATTTAAAAAGGTCGAACGTTAGGAGATTCACGAGGCAATACGCTAATTGAGCTTGGACTACAGGTAAGTAGAAATTCAACTACGACACGTAACTTGCCTGCGTCCAATTATGTGAATTACGTGCTCGTGAATTTTGTATGAAATGTGTACGTATGATACGATTAAATTATGTGCATGATGGCATGATTAGAATATGTACATGAGCATAGCATGAGCATTTGCACGCATGCGTAGTGTATAAGACGCGAGGTATGAGCGTGCGTAAGATCGCCTGTGTGCGATGTATACTCGCCGATAGTGGCGTCTGTGTCGACTCGAATGAAGAGTCACGGCTGCCCCTGTGCAGCCAGTAAGGCGAATGAAGCTATAAGGCCTGTATAAGAGGCTGGGGGAAATACCCCGTATGCGGGAGATGCAACCTGGAGGATGCGGCCCGGGGCACACGCTGAGTAAGGGAAGATTCCTTCGGGTGACCTTCTAGCGTGTAAAGCACTACCCGGAGGGAAGATTCCTTCGGGTGACCTCCGTTAGTGGCTTCGGTGTTGGCTACCAGTGAGAAGCGCTCGCGTGGAGGCCAAACTGAATAAGGGAAGATTCCTTCAGGTGACCTTCTAGTGTGTGAACCTCCACACTTGAGATCTCTAAGGATGGCGCATAGTGGGACTGAAAGCCGAGGGCCCGTATGAAGTAAGAGTATGAGAAAAAGAGTATGAGCGTTAGAAAACGACGGCGTGGATTGTCGTTCGTTAGGACACGTGCATACATGCATAATTTCTGCTTACTGAGCCTCGGTGGCTCATTGTTTATGTTACGTGTTGTAGGTACCGACGATCACGGTACGTGATCCGACTTTTATGCGAGGCCGATCTTTTGAAGCTATCCGGCTGCTTTTGAGGTGGGAGTGTGTGTATGGATGACGACCTGTGAAGGCCGGGCGCATAGGAAGCTTTTGGCTGCACACACACCCACACTTGTCTTCTGTATAGACATGACTACGATGAATTGTAGAACGATTTGCGAACATTCTTTTGACATGTGTATAAGACTTCCGCACGTAGTTTTTAAAAGGAAAAATTTTATTCGCATACGCTTTTGCGTGATAACAAAGCATTAGATACTTAGGATTAGAACGGAATACGAGGGCGGGACGACGGGTCGTGACAGAGTGGTATCAGAGCTTCGGTCACAGGTCCTGCAGACTGTCCATACACACACACACTCAAAAGCGCGGAAGCGCCATGCTTGTAAGTACCATGTTATGTGAATTTCTTGAATGGCTTGATTTATTGGCCTTAGGAATGGTCAGGATAGGTTTGGAAAATGGTAAGACTTAGGGGAGAAGGAAGCAGGGAATCTGATCAGGGTAGGGATACTAATAACCCTCCTGATAGCCGGGATGCTACCATCCTGCAACTAACGGAACTGGTCCGGCAACAGTCGGCCCAGATTCAGCAGCTGATCCAGCAGCAAAATGCTGGTAGGCAATCAGCCAACCTACCTCCCCCGCCCGAACGAATTGAGATGATCGGGGAGAGGTTCAGAAAGCTTAATCCTCCACTGTTCGAGGATGCTGTAGACCCCACGTCCGCCGAGGATTGGCTGAGGACGCTGGAGAACATGTTCCAGCACAGCCGCACCCCTGAGGCGGAGAAGGTCATGTGCGCTGCCTACCTGCTGAGGGGGAGCGCCGGACATTGGTGGGACACCGTCTCAGCCATCGAAAACCCACTAACGATGAGCTGGGATCGGTTTAAGGAGATTTTCAGAGGAAAGTACTACACCGCCCCTGCCAGAGCCCAGCGGATGAATGAGTTCATCAACCTCCGCCAAGGGGCAATGACAGTGGCGGAGTACATCAGGAAGTTCGAGCAACTTTCAAGGTTTGCTGCTCATATGGTTAGCACGGACGCGCTCAAGATCGAGCGGTTCATGGAAGGTTGAAGCCCGAGCTGTACCGGGATGTAAGTATGGCGGGAATACAAGGGGCCACGTATGCACAAGTGGCTGAGAGAGCACTTGTGGCGGAGCAGGCAGAGGCCAGGATTTCTCGCGCCCAAGAAGCAAAGCGCAAATTCGTACCAGGGCCGCAAGGGAGCGGGGGCAATCCGAAGCGGCAATTAATTGCCAAGAAGGGAAACATGGATTCCAGAATCGACCTGGACCACCCCACAGTTCAACCCCAATCAGGGTAGACCCCAGTTGGACCTACCCGTATGCCCGAAGTGTGCACGGAGGCACACGGGAGTCTGCAACTCCCAGAACGCCGTCTGCTTCAAATGTGGCAAAACGGGCCATTATCTGAGGGCATGTTCGGAAGGTGGATCAGGAAGCCAAGCTGGAAATCAAGCAGCACCACCAAGGGTACCGGCCCGGGTCTATACTCTGACATCCGAAGAAGCGGAAAATAACCCGGCCGTGGTAACAGGTACCCTCCTCGTCTATCAAACCCCCACATGCATCCTAGTCGACTCGGGGGCGACTCATTCATTCGCATCTACTAAGTACGTCACGAGGGTAGGAGTCACGCCTCATCGAGCTGAGTGCGAGTTTAGGGTAACAGTTCCGAACGGGAATCCCACCCAAACTAACCACGTTCTAAGGGATTGCCAAATAGTAATCGGGGATAAGGAACTGCCCATAGACCTCATAATTATTCCTATGAATGATTATGAGATGATCCTTGGAATGGATTGGCTATCGAAGTACGGAGCTGTCATAGACTGCCACCGCAAGATAGTCACGCTCAATACGGACGGGGATGAACCCCTTAAGTTTGGAGGGACTAGTAAAGGGACCATGATCTCTAGGATATCAGTGTTGAAAGCCCAACGACTGATCAGATCAGGGTGCGAAGCCTATCTTGTATTTGCTATCAAATCGGAAGAGAACGCCTCCCCGAAATTCGAGGAAGTGCCGATAGTCAAGGACTTTCCCGATGTATTTCCCGAGGAGTTACCGGGACTACCACCCGACAGGGAAATAGAGTTTGCTATAGATCTGGTACCTGGAGCGGCACCAGTATCCAAGACCCCATATCGGCTAGCACCGACAGAAATGAAGGAGTTAAAGGATCAACTCGACGAACTCATGCGGAAGGAGTTCATACAGCCGAGTTTCTCCCCCTGGGGAGCGCCGGTGCTATTCGTAAAGAAGAAGGATGGATCCATGCAGTTATGCATAGACTACAGGGAGTTGAATAAGTTGACAATCAAGAACAAGTACCCACTCCCTAGGATAGACGATCTGTTCGATCAACTGCAAGGTGCAACGGTTTTCTCCAAGATCGATTTAAGGTCGGGCTATCATCAATTGAGGATCCGGAAGGAAGATGTTCCGAAGACGGCCTTTAGTATCCGTTATGGCCATTACGAGTTCCTAGTGATGCCATTCGGGCTAACTAATGCGCCCGCAGCTTTTATGGACTTAATGAACCGGGTGTTCAAAACCTATCTAGATAGGTTTGTCATCGTCTTCATAGACGACATCCTAATCTACTCAAGGACGAAAGAGGAGCACGAAGAACACCTGAGAATAGTTCTGAGCACCTTACGGGACAAGCAACTGTATGCCAGTTCAAGAAGTGCGAATTTTGGCTCGACCAAGTCGCCTTCTTGGGACATATAGTATCAGGAGAAGGGATTTCTGTAGACCCAAACAAGATAGAAGCCATTAGCAATTGGACCAAACCGACCAATGTAACGGAAGTAGGGAGTTTCCTCGGTCTGGCGGGTTACTACAGGAAGTTCATCAAGGATTTCTCGAAGATAGCATCAACACTGACGAGGCTGACCCGGAAGAACACGCAGTTTCAATGGACCGCAGAATGTGAACAAAGCTTCCAAGAGCTGAAGGAACGGCTGACGACGGCCCCAGTTCTCACGATACCTTCGGGAACTGGAGGGTTCACCGTGTATAGTGATGCGTCGAAGAACGGGTTAGGATGTGTGCTAATGCAGAACGGGAATGTAGTGGCATACGCTTCTCGTCAACTGAAGGAGTACGAGAAGAATTATCCGACGCACGACTTAGAGTTGGCGGCAGTGGTCTTTGCTCTCAAGATCTGGAGGCATTACCTCTATGGAGAGCGGTGCGAGATATACACCGACCACAAGATCCTCAAGTACTTCTTTACCCAAAAGGAGCTGAATATGAGGCAGAGAAGGTGGTTAGAGTTAGTTAAGGATTACGACTGCGTAATCAACTACCACCCAGGCAAGGCAAATGTAGTAGCCGATGCCTTAAGCCGAAAAGCAGTGAGTGTTGAACTGCAACTGCTGGAAGTAGAAGTTGTACAACTAGGTAAAGTTGAGACGCTACTAGCAGCTTTAACTCTGCAACCCACGCTGCTAGAACAAATTAAGACGGCGCAGGAAGGAGATGAGCTTTACACGAAGATCAAAGAAGCGCCGCCGGAACAACCGACAGGAGACCTCATAATACGGGAAGACGGACGGCTGTACTTCAAGGACCGGTTGTACGTGCCAGACGATGCTGAACTACGAAGAACGATAATGATGGAAGCACATGCCACTGCATACTCAGTACATCCAGGAGCAACGAAGATGTACAGAGGCTTAAAGGAAAATTACTGGTGGCCAGGCATGAAAAAGGACATCGCAACCTTCGTAAGTCAATGCCTGACGTGTCAGCAGATAAAAGCCGAGCATCAAGGCCGGCAGGAACTCTGCAACCGTTACCCATTCCGGAATGGAAATGGGATAACATTACCATGGATTTCGTAGTAGGGCTACCGAAGAACGCCAAAGGGCATGACGCAATTTGGGTGATCGTCGACCGACTAACCAAGTCTGCCATTTCCTACCGATTGGTACGACGTTCTCCATGGAACGATACGCAGAGCTGTACATTCAGGAGATAGTACGACTACACGGCGTTCCATCGTCGATAGTCTCGGATCGCGACTCCAGATTTCTGTCGAAATTCTGGACGAGCTTGCAAAAGGCGATGGGAACGAAGCTATCTTTTAGTACCGCCTACCATCCGCAGACGGACGGTCAATCCGAGCGAACGATTCAGACGCTAGAGGACATGCTCCGAGCGTGTGTACTCGATTTCAAAGGAATTGGAGTAGGTACCTCCCACTGATGGAGTTCTCGTACAACAATAGCTACCACGTCACCATTGGGATGGCCCCGTACGAAGCGCTATACGGGCGTAGGTGCAGGTCCCCAGTACATTGGGACGAGGTCGGAGAACGGGCAATGTTAGGTCCCGATATAGTACGAGAAATGACGGAAGCCGTTTCTACGACACGAGAAAGAATGCGAACGGCACAGAGTCGACAGAAAAGTTACGCAGATCGAAGACGTCGACCACTGGAATTCGAAGAAAATGATATGGTGTTCATTAAGGTATCGCCAATGAAGGGCGTGAAGAGATTTGGGAAGAAAGGGAAACTAAGCACTAGGTATATTGGCCCATTTCGAATAGTAAAAAGGGTTGGTGAAGTAGCCTATCGACTAGAGCTGCCAGCATCATTATCACAAGTACATGACGTGTTCCACGTCTCAACCCTACAAAGTATCTAGCCGACCCGAATCATGTCCTAGGAAATGAGTCCCTACATCAACAATTGAAACCGGATCTGAGTTACGAAGAGGTTCCGGTGGAGATATTGATGTACGAGACCAAGAGACTTAGGAATAAAGATATTCCTCTAGTGAAAGTGTTATGGCGGAACCAATCTACGGAAGAAGCCACATGGGAACGGGAGGACGAAATGAGAATTCGTTACCCCGAGTTGTTTCACACGGGTTGATTTCGGGGGCGAATCCTCCTTAAGGAGGGGAGGATGTAGGACCCCGGTCCCCGCAAATTAGGTCGGCCAATAAATTTCGTGTATGACTTATGTGATTTTACGTTAATTTCGTATATGATATATGCGTATGCGATGTTATGAATTTTATGCTCGTGAATGCTACGCGAATTATGTGCAATTAAGTTCGAAGGACTTTGGGACCATTATGAACCCTAAATTGGAATGGCAAATTTTCGGAAATGGCAAATGATAGATTGGACTAGGATTTAATTAATATTGGACTAGAAATCAATATTTAGGTCATTGTGGAAAGGCCCACATGGAGGGACCAATTTCCCTAAAATTTGGAAAAGCCCATGTCCTAACCCTCAAAAGCCAAGACAAATATCTACTAATAATTAAACCTCACAAAACCACTTAAGAAAAAGTGCGAAAAGCAAGAAGGAGAAAGGAGCCGAGACAGAAATCGAACAAAGAGCACCTCAACTAGCTAAGGATTTCGAGATTTGTAAGTGAATACCCTCCTCAAGCTTTTAATTTCGTATCTTAGGTGTAGTTGAAGGTATTAATGGTATTAAAAGCAAAGTAGTTGAAGAAACACCGAAACCTTAAATGCGAGCTATAAATTAGCGTTAAAGTCCCGATTTAAGTAAAATCAGTTCTAGGATGGTCTATATACAACTTAGAACTTAGATATTCTGCTGTAAGAGGGAATCACACGATTTGGGTAACAAGAAGGGATGAAATGCAGAACTGTCGACTGGAAAATTTGGAAAGAAAGCAGTTTCGACCAAATGAACAGTTGAGTTTCAATCGAAATTAGGAAATTGATTTTTATGTTTCGAGCGACGTGAGAAACATGAATTCAATTTGATTCAATTAGTTCTGAATAGTAAACTCAATAAGATATGAGTTTCGACCGAAACTCATTTAACACATGAGTATCGATCGAAACTCAAGTCCAATCTATAAAATCGATCGAAATTAACTAATGAAAGGGGAGTCTCGACCGATATAGATCTCGGCGAAACTCAACCCCAAGCCCATGCAATCGGATCAAATTAACCCTTTCACCATGCATAGTTTCGGGCGAAAGTAGTGACGCCATGCCAACGAAGAAACGCGGCGAAACTCGCCCATGCACATGCAATCGACGAACGAAACTCGTAAATCGATCAAAAGGGAGCTCTCGATCGAAGGAAAAACTCGGCGAAACCCACATGGTTTCGGGCGAAACTAACAAGTGATGATTTCAAATCAAAATCAGAATTTAGAGCAAGTGAGTTTCGACCAAACGAAATCTCGGCGAAACTCGCATTGTTCGAGCGAAGCGATTATATTATGATTATCAAATTGAAATAAGGGATTCAATCTAAACGAGTTTCGATCGAAAGTAAGTGGTAAGTAGGACTTCCGATCGAAAGAGGTTAGTATACGAGTTTCGGGCGAAACTCATACAATTTAGGAATTCAATTGGATGAAATTAATCGGGCGAAACCTAGTAGAATCAAGCGACTTTCGCCGAGCTTATAAAGTAAGGAATTTAGATGATAAGTGAGAAATCTCTTAGGGATCGAAACTTGATTGGAATTGAACCAATTAAAGATCGATTGATACCAAGTCCTAATCACTTTCGCCTAGCTATATGAATTGGAGTCATCGAAATCTAACATACTTTAGCTCTTGAAATGTAAGGACTTAGGAATGTAAGACGCAAATAAATTAAATTGGAGTCTAGAAAATTATACAAGTCCAAATAAGTAATAAGACAGAATTAAATTATTTCGATGAATTAGCTAAGAAAGCAGGATACTAACAAATTAACCCTTTTTATTTAAAAAGGTCGAACGTTAGGAGATTCACGAGGCAATACGCTAATTGAGCTTGGACTACAGGTAAGTAGAAATTCAACTACGACACGTAACTTGCCTGCGTCCAATTATGTGAATTACGTGCTCGTGAATTTTGTATGAAATGTGTACGTATGATACGATTAAGTTATGTGCATGATGGCATGATTAGAATATGTACATGAGCATAGCATGAGCATTTGCACGCATGCGTAGTGTATAAGACGCGAGGTATGAGCGTGCGTAAGATCGCCTGTGTCGATGTATACTCGCCGATAGTGGCGTCTGTGTCGACTCGAATGAAGAGTCACGGCTTCCCCTGTGCAGCCAGTAAGGCGAATGAAGCTATAAGGCCTGTATAAGAGGCTGGGGGAAATACCCCGTATGCAGGAGATGCAACCTGGAGGATGCGGCCCGGGGCACACGCTGAGTAAGGGAAGATTCCTTCGGGTGACCTTCTAGCGTGTAAAGCACTACCCGGAGGGAAGATTCCTTCGGGTGACCTCCGTGGTTAGTGGCTTCGGTGTTGGCTACCAGTGAGAAGCGCTCGCGTGGAGGCCACACTGAGTAAGGGAAGATTCCTTCAGGTGACCTTCTAGTGTGTGAACCTCCACACTTGAGATCTCTAAGGATGGCGCATAGTGGGACTGAAAGCCGAGGGCCCGTATGAAGTAAGAGTATGAGAAAAAGAGTATGAGCGTTAGAAAACGACGGCGTGGATTGTCGTTCATTAGGACACGTGCATACATGCATAATTTCTGCTTACTGAGCCTCGGTGGCTCATTGTTTATGTTACCTGTTGTAGGTACCGACGATCACGGTACGTGATCCGACTTTTATGCGAGGCCGATCTTTTGAAGCTATCCGGCTGCTTTTGAGGTGGGAGTGTGTGTATGGATGACGACCTGTGAAGGCCGGGCGCATAGGAAGCTTTTGGCTGCACACACCCACACTTGTCTTCTGTATAGACATGACTACGATGAATTGTAGAACGATTTGCGAACATTCTTTTGACATGTGTATAAGACTTTCGCACGTAGTTTTTAAAAGGAAAAATTTTATTCGCATTTTTACGCTTTTGCGCGATAACAAAGCATTAGATACTTAGGATTAGAACGGAATACGGGGGCGGGACGACGGGTCGTGACAGCGGGGACTCGGGTCCTACAGGCGTGACCTTCTGCTTTTCCAAGAAGAGGGGAGATCAAGAGCCGTAGGCCACTCCACACGCAAGAGTCAGCACAGCAAACCCCAAACCGGCCAGCACAACACAAAGATCATCACCATGTAATCCGTCGGGGGGGTAATGGTGGTGATAGAACGTCGGGCCACTTTAGCAGTGGAGCCCTTCCAAAGAAAAGCCCTGAAGCGTGATTCAATAACACGGATGACGCCTTTAGGGAGCATGAACACTCCCTGCCAGTATGTATGGAGCCCCAGGAGCACAAACTTAATCAGTTGGACTCTGCCAACATAGGATAGTGTTTGGTGAGTCCAAGAGCCTAACCGTTGGTCAATGGCGGTAATGAGAGGCTGACAGTCAGCAATAGTCAAACGCGATGTGATTAACGGCACATCCAGGTAGCGCAACGAAAGGGACCCAGCTGAGAACCCCATAATAGAATGCAGTGTTTTCGTCAGCCCATCGCCTCTCCTGGAGAGTACATCTCATAGCCCGTAGTCCGGATATAGTCGCGAACATATCGAGGCTTTCCTTGACGACACAGACAGAACTCGCATCCGCGTGAGAGAACAGGAGTAAGTCCTCCGCGAAAGAGAGCATGAACATATTTGTAGGTTCACATTGCCAATGGTACCTAAAGCTGCTGCTTTGCCGTATCCGTTTCCCAATAATACCATGCAAGACTTCCATTACCAAAGTAAATAGGTAAGGGGAAATAGGGTCACCTTGGCGAAGGCCACGCCTGCCTTTGAAGAAGCCTTCACGACGGCCATTTATGTTTATAGAGAACGATGTAGTCGTGAGACAAGCTCAAATCCATCCAATGAATATTGGGTGGAAGTGGAGCACTTCTAGTGTCATCAAAAGGAAGTCCCACTCGACCATGTCATACGCCTTGGCCAGATCCACTTTGAACGCCACTCTTTTAGGAAGCCCCGTGCTGTTGTACCCGTGGCGAACTTCCTGGGCCAAAAGCATGTTGTCAGTGATACCACGTCCCGGGATGAAGGCCGTCTGGGTAGGGTGGACAAGTTTCCCCAAGCAGCCCCGCAGCAGATTGATTAGCAATCCCTTCGAGATGACCTTGTAGAGCACATTGCAGCATGATATGGGCCTAAGTTCCCTCGCTCTCCTCGGATTCTCGCACTTTGGGATAAGAGTAATAAGAGTCGAGTTCAGCTCGCCAAGTAGATGACCAGTCCGGAAGAATTCTTGTATTGCATGTGTGACATCCGTTCCAATTACTTCCCATGCATGCTTATAGAACTTGGCCGAGTAGCCATCCGACCCATGGATTTAGTCACCAATGGAGAAGGGTGCCATCCTAATCTCCGCATCAATAACAGGTAGGACCATTGCTTTAGCTTCAGCTAGGTTAAGGGTCCTGGCGAGGTACGGAGTCACCTCGACAGGGGTAAGAGGGGTCACGCGGCTAGAACGTCTAAGGATGTCAGTGTAGTATCGTGTTAGTTCAGCCCTGACTTGGTCTTCGCCTTCAATGGTGGTGCCAGCCTCATTTTCAATACAGAGGATGCGATTGATAGCTCTTCGGATAGCTACCTTCTTGAAGAAGAAAGCAGTACATTGATCGCCATCTTTCAACCAGGCAACCTTCGCACGTTGGGCCAATGCGGAGTAGCATAAGCATATTGACATCTCTTCTCAAGGATAAGCAGTTGAGGCTCCATCGAATGTACAATTAGTAGTTCTTGGGCAGCCTCGAGAAACTACCATGCTTCAACAACGTTGCGATTAAGGTCGCCCTTGTCTCGCCGCATTTTCTTTATCTCCTATTTTTGCACTTTGAGTCTCTTTACAACCCCGAAATTGGGTACCCGCATCCTTGCGCTTCTAAACCTCTTCAACTAATGGGATGAACCCGGGGTCTTGAGTAAGGAAGTTACTAAAACGGAAGCTTGTACCCCTCGCCCGTGGTGAGGGTTCCGCTTCCAAGATAAGAGGGGAGTGATCAGACGTGGCAGGCATGGTGCACCTATATGCCAACTCCCCAAACATGGCGAGCTAAGAAGGATACCCGAGCATCCTATCCACACGCCTCCAAATCTCCGCATGACCACTTTGCTGATTATACCAGGTGAAGAAAGAGCCCACTCGTGGCAGGTTGACAAGGTCCGAAGAGATCAAGCACGCATTCATATCTTGGCAGACGCGCGTCGTAGCTCCTCCTCTCACCTCAGTGCGATCGATAATTACATTGAAATCTCCCATGACGAGCCACGGAACCGACTCGCGAGCTCGTGGTAGTTTGTAAGATTAGCCCAAAGCCCACGTCGTTCCACTCGGAGATTATGGCCATAGACTAAAGTAGTGAAGAACTAGTCCTCCTCAAGGATACATATTTTGCAATGGACTGTCTGATTGGTGTATGCTTCAATCGTGACTCCCACAAATTTTGGGTCCCATCCCACCCATATGCGTGCACTCGGCCCATCCTCATAATCATAGAACCATTCCCAATTAGCCCTGATCGAACTAGTGATTGTTGATGCATTTTGCTTCGAAACCCTAGTCTCAACCAGCCCTAAAAGTTTCAAATTGTATTTTGTAATCATTTTTCCCACCACCCATCTGTGGTCTAATCTGTTTAGACCACGTGTATTTCAAACGGCGACATGTATCATGGAAACTCGCTGGGAAGGACTGCTTTAGGACCCTCATTTCCGGTGATCTCCCATTCTAATTCAGCAAGGACCGCAAATGGGTTGTGTGTCCAGCCCTGTCCTGCCTATCTTTAGCAGATGTGTTAGTCACCTCCAGCACAGCCTTACCCTTGTCCTTGTTAGCCACACGACGCCATTCACGTCGTGCATGTTGGCTGGTATCTAATTGGTCTCTTGGCCGAGTGTTATGTGCTGTCGCGGCTAGGTTATGAAGGCTTGGTTGCTCCTCTTGCCGTGTAGTAATTTTATGAGCCATCTTTAGTTGTTGCGGTCTAGTTGGTCTAGCTGGTTTCGATTGATTCTTGGGGAAAGTTCCAGCCCCATGGGTCCAAGGTGTGCATGTCTCACATTTCTTGGGTCTCCATTCATATTCAACCCGGATGGGCACCACGTTCGAGTCTCCGCCCTCCTTGTTTGGGATTTGAACATTGAAGCGTTCCACGAAAGGTGCTTCAGGTGATTTCGCAACGCAAATCCGAGCATATTCAAGACGCTCAGCAGAAGCCATCATGGCATCGACGAATAACGGTTTGCCAAGTACACTCGCCACAATTCCAAGTCCATCTTGGGTCCATAGTTCAGATGGGACATTGTGTAGTTGTAATACCCGAGTCCCGTAAGTAAGCCGACCAATAAATTTGCATACATATTATGTGATTTCATGACTGCATATTACATGACTTCTGTGGTTATGTGCTTATGTTATAATCTAACAAATGACTAGATGTGGGAGTTAGAGAAAGTTTCGGATTAAGATAGGAAACTCTATGATTTTGAAAAGGGTAGATTTCGATATTACTTAAGATAAACTTCGAACTAGTAAGATTTCGAAAGCTAACATTAATGTCGAAGAAGTAGATTTCGAAAAGGCTAGATAAGATCCCGATATATTAGAATTATAACCTCTGAAAATGAGGATATCGAAGTTAGAGAACTTCGAAATATGTAAATCTCGAAAGAGCTAAGAAAGAAATTTTCGATACAATAGAATCTCGAGATCTTTGAATCTCGAAATCCTGAAGCTCGAAATCTTTAATCTCAAAATCAAGGAATGTTGGGAAAATGTCGAGATGATAATTTTGAAAGAAAATACTCATGATTGAGATAGGTTTCGATTACTTAGCTAGAAAGGAAATTAAAGTAATAGTAGAATAATACTTATTACATAACCTAGATAAGGATCAACTATATGTTGAAGTCATTTAGCTATTTCCACACGCAAAATTTAATCAGAGTAAGGAAAGGGACATAATGATTCATCTCACAAAAAAAGATCACGAGAATATGGTATAATGAAGAAAGGAAAGCTAAAACTAATCAAGCTAAGCTAAGGAAGGAGGTATAATTTTCGTATCATAACTATGTGTTTACTTATACTTTTGTATGTTAGTGAATGTTAGGCTCGAAAGATTTCATTTAGGTATAGAACTCGCACGGGTTCAATTTTTAAGGATCTCGAGGGTACTTGGATTTTTGGAATCACGTTTTATGAAACCAGTAATAGCTATAATTCTCTTGTTATGATTTTGCATCCGAATAGTAGCATGTTCTAAAAAACCATGAACATGAAAATATTAATTGCTAGAGTTTATACAAGTTAAATTGTCGAGGGTTGTTGAAAGGACGTAGAGTTCTTATAATATGTAAACTGTTCTTAGGAAAAGTATATTTTGATCGAAGGATTAGATGATTTCCATACCAAAAAGGTGTTTTCGGGTAGTATGATTTCAAGTTTGATAGATTTCGAAACCCTGTTAGTTTTGTTAGAAAGATCTCGAACTCAAGGATGAGAGTAGAAGAGTGTCGAAAACAAAACTCGAAACTGAATCTCGAAATGAAACTCAAAATTCATATCGAGATCCATTTTGGTATTAATTTCGAAACTTAGTATAGGATCTCGAGATCCGAAATCCATGTCGAAATTCCCTAATAAAGCCCGAAATCCATGTTAAAGTCCGAAATCTATGTCGAGTTCTATTCATGAAATTGGTCTCGAAATTCCCCAATCAAACTCGAAATCTATAGCGAGATCCATCTTCGAATTTTACTTTGAAATTCCACAACCAAGCCCGAGAACCATGTCGAGATCCACTTTACAATTCCTCTCGAGAAACATGTCGAAATCTATGTCGAAGTCCCACAATAAAGTTCAAAACCCATGTCGAGATCCATTCTTGAAATTGACCACGAAATCCTGTAATTAAGCTTGAAATCTTGTATGTGCTTTAAATCTCGAAATCTTTGTTACCCATGCATAGGGACGTTCCAGACATTCTGAACATGCCCAAGAAAGCCGGGTCCTTTGTCAGGAAATTATCGAATCTCAATGTCGCCTTATGTTGTCGCATACACGAGGCTCCCACTAACACAGGTGAGTGATCGGATGTGGCGGGCAGGCCACACCTGCAAATAGAATCCGTGAATCGGGCGAAGCACAGAGGATTTCCCAGTATACAATCGAGTCACTGCCAGACCCCCGCATCAGCACGCTGCTGGTTGTACCGTGTGAACACCTGGCCCATCGTGGGTATCGTCACCAAATCAGCACTCACCAAACAAGCCCGAAATTCATCCATATCACGCCTAGTACGAGAACCCCACGCCCCTCAGCCGTGTGCAGAATAGCATTGAAGTCCCCCATGACTATCCATGCGTCCGAATACGAGTCGCCGACATACTAATAAGCTCATCCCATAAGGGAAATCGGTCCTCCCTCCTAGACTTCTCGTAGGCAAAGGACACAAAAACTGTCTCCCTCGTCACCGCCGAATCCACATGACAATGGACAGCCTGGGTCGAGGACCCTAGGACCACAACAGTCAAAACAGATGGATCCCACCCCACCCACATGTGAGACGCTGGCCCATCATCATAATCGAAGAACCAACGCCAATGATTTCTAATACCGCTTGATATAAATGCCGTATTAGGCTCCGCCACTCTCGTCTCTATCAACCCAATCATGTGCAGTCCTTCTCGCGAAATCAACTCCCCCACTGTCCTCTTGTGGTCTTGCTTATTAAGACCACACACGTTCCATGCTCCCACGGCTAACATAAAGGCACACCATTTCGGGCGCATCTGCTTTAGGGCCCGTTTCAAATGTTTCGTCGGTGATTTCAGGCATGTCCCGAAGTAATGCAAATCGATTTTGCATTAGGAGGCTGTGACGTGCTTCCAGCCCCTGCCCAACACCAGTAGGTTGCTTCCCCTCCTCATCCGCGACGGCCAAGACCAATACTGCCTTACCCTTGGCCCCCACATGTTGCCATTCTTCATGCGGGCGTGCGAAGCTCCTTCGTTCCTCTTCATCCCTATCCGGCAAACCTGGACCTCGACTCACTGGCCATTGTATGGCAGCATTAGCATATCGGGTCCGTTCTCATTTTGATTTCGGGCCATCCGTGGTACCATCGCTCGAGGCTGCCCTTCCTTCTCCTTTCCCCATCTTTCCTCTTTGTGGGCCGAAGAGGTGCATGCCCCGTCGACATGCTCGGCCGTTGTGGACAGTGGGCTGCCCCATGTGCCCACGAGGTACAGTGAGGGCACTTAGACGGCTTCCACTCGTACTCTACTCGTATAGGTATCAAGAGGCAACCCCATCGCAATTGGACCCCTAGGGAATCTCTCAATCAGCGGCGTAGTCCAGCCAGGGATCTTTCGACAGCCAAATGCAGAACCGTCACCAATACGAAAAGTAATCATGGGCCTGATCAAAGCCGTAACTAAAGAAGCTTCCTCCAACTCCAAGCGTCATTCGCCGAGATCGGTAGGTCCCACAATGATCGAGAATGCATCCGCATCGCATATTGAGCTTGACCTCTTCGCGAAATTCCTCCATTTGAGAGGTCCAGTCAGATAGAACGCAAAGATATATTTTCTGCTCGAGTACCCTACACACTGAGGGGGCAAAAAATGTCCAAGTCAGGGTAATTATTCAGGGCTTCCATGGCGTCGAGAATGAAACGAAAGCGACGAGAATAAGAAGAAGAATAAAAAAAAAAAAAAAAAGAAGAAGAAGAAGAAGACGGCGATTCTGTTTGATCTAGGTTTGAAACTGGAATCGAACGAGGGGAGGATGAAGTCGCAGGGTGGCTCATGAGGGAGGAAGGCAGAATCCTAAAATCGAAAAACCTAAAAACAGCTAATGGCCGAATATGGAGGAAAAGGGCGGAGAAAAAGAAAGGCAAAATCTCAAAACGAAACAAAATCAAAGCAAAGATAAACAGAAAATGGCGAGTTAGGAAAAGAGGGGAGAATAACTTACCGGTAATGGCGACGGAATGACGATTTGCGAGGACAGACAGGACGCCGCGATTTGGGGGAAGAGGTTGGTGCGCCGGAGGTTCTCTGAGTGAGGAAAAGGGAAAGCTGAAATGAAGAGGATGAAGATCAAAAACCCTAAAGAGAAGGGGAAAAAGGCATGAAAAATAAGGAAAAAGAAAAAAAAGAAAAAGGAAGAAAAAGAGGGAGACGAGAGAAGGACGTCGAACCCCTCTGAGAGAAACCACGTGTCGAAGCTGATCTGACTGTGCTGATGGGCGGCAACTTTCCCGCCCAAAGGAAATCACGACGTGGCGTAATAAGAGGATACCAAGGGACGGGGAAAAGGCATTAGAACGCCCGAGAAGTCCCGAGAAAGACCAAAAGGCCTTCGATCGGTTATTTTACCGATGGCTAACGTCCAAATACTCGTTACACTCTTTTTGGACTATTTTAGGGGGGGACTATTGTTACCCTCGGGTTTTATAGGCAACGGTAAAATAACGTTAACTATCAAAGAATTCCCGCGAGCAGCGAGGCGCGAAGGGAATAGGAAGGAGCCCGATAGGAGACTCCGACCGGGTGAGGATAACCCGAGGAAGAAGGCTTCAGAGTTGAGGGGGTTGGAAAAGAGAGTGGTCAGGTCAGGGAAGCTGGTGCAGAGAAAAGGCTGGAAGGCCCGACCCACATCCCTGGGGAAGAACCAAAGAACGGGCCCACAAGGAAGTCCTCGAGAAGGCGGGGAAGGTTAACATGCTCGAAGAGATTCGACCAAGCCATGTGACAAGGGAAGTAAGGTCAGACCAGGGTGTATGGGCGCAAGCCAGGTGAACCCTGACGAGCCCGAGTAGGGTATACCTCCGGGCCAAGAGAGGTGGCTCGATGGAATGAAAGGGAAAAATCGGGAGAATGGGGCCGGATTAAGTTGGGACTCCTCGACTGAACCAAAGCCCGACTAGGAGAGTATTATTGAGAAGGGAACAGGTATGAAGGAGAAACGAACGAGACAAGAACGTGGGGATCGTGGGAAGAGCCACGTTCCCTCCACGAGGCCTGCGAAAAACACGGGCCAGGGTGAGAGACTAGGTCAAGGCGAGATGAAACGATGTTAGTATAAATAGTAACGGTTAATTCATTTCCCAGGTACGCTTTTTAAAACCACAAAACATCACTTTACGGCCAACGCACATCTCTTTCACCTATTTTCTGACTTAAGCATCAGAGGGGATACGCCGGCACCAACCCGGCCCCCTTCTGACGTGTTTTTTGAGCTTTGGGTGTTAGGTTCGACAGAGATAGCCGACGGAGAAACAAGAGATTCGTGCCAGAATAGATACGAGGGAAGAAGCAACTAATCCAACTCCGTCGTCAAGAAGTCGCGGTCCACATCAAACATATAGAGTGCGCATATACATCAAGTGAACATCATCTCCAACGAAAAAATAAATAAAGAAAAATTCGGATGAACCTAGCACGTGAAGGGGGCCGTCTTTCATATGTATACAAGTGCCCATCACATTATTATCGTCTCTTCATAAATACTCATGGATAGGTACGTAAATAAATAACGAAATCTATACACATAAATACCCAATAGAAAACAAATCAGCCACTTAGGTACCTTGTCAGACATATTTTATAGCTAGGTACCTACTGAATAAAAATTTTACACTTAGGTACCTAATCACCTAAGATTACCAAAATACCCTTATTCTTTTCTCTTTCAGTTTTTTTTTCTGCAAAATTGGAGCTCCATCCCCGTCGACGAATTTCCGTCTTGCCGACACTCCTTCCGCTCGTTCCGGCGCCGGACAACGTCGACGAGCCTCTTGAAAGTTGGGTTCTTGATTTGGGTTCTTGATTTTGGGTCTTAATTTTGTCAGGTATCTTTATTTTGCAAAGGGTTTGGTTAGTCGATTTTACGCATTTGTTCCAGGTTTAGCCCAAATCCGGGAGCTCAATGGCGCCAAGAGCTCGATATAAGGGTGGAATGTTAGGATTTGGTAGTTATTGAGGCTAATCCATCGAGATTTTGGATTTTTTTAAGAACTGTTACGACGTACCCATTTGTTATGTATATTACGTACCATTGTTTGTTGTTTACCGTACCTAAATATATCATTGTGATACAGTCCAATTGGACATTTATGTTATGCAATATCTTTGTGTATTTATGTTACGTAGCAGTAACCGTCTATAGGTACCAAAATGTCCTATTATGCAGTACCAATCTAAACTATTAAACGTACCATTTAGAAAGGTTGTCATATTATCTGCAAATATAGCATCTGCAAATTTCGGTGGTGGCGGGACGTTGTTTGCAATGTGTGAGTATAAAAGGGAGTCTTCCTTACTATAATCATTAAGCAACGATGCTTATCGATATTACGTATCCTCGAAAGAAGGTGGTCGAATATCGATTCCCGGCATGCCAGTTATCTAATGTAATGTATGCAACATGGTACCCTAATATATGCCAACATGGTACCCTAAATATATGCCAATTTGGTACTTATATGCAAATTTGGTACCATAATATGCCAATTTGTTACTGTAATATATGCCAACATGGTACTGTAATATATGCAAATTTGATACGTAATATATGCCAGTTTGATACCGTAATATATGCAAAATTTGGTACTGTAATATAGTCAGTTTGGTATCGTAATATATGTCAATTTGGTACGGTGATATATGCCAGTTGGATACCGTAATATATGCAAATTTGATATTGTAATATATGCCATTTTGATATCATAAATATGCAAATTTGATACTCTATAATGCCAGTTTGATACCATAATATATGCAAATTTGGTACTGTAATATATGCCAGTTTGGTACCGTAATATATGTCAATTTGGTACTGTAATATATGCCAGTTTAATACCGCAATATATATTACAAATTTGATATTGTAATATATGCCTGTTTGATACCGTAATATATGCAAAATAGATACTGTAATATACGTCAGTTTGATACCGTAATATATGTCAATTTGGTACTGTAATATATGCCAGTTTGATACCTAAATACATGCAAATTTGATATCGTACTTTATGACAGTTTGATACTGTAATATATGCAAATTTGGTACTGTAATATATGCCAGTTGGTACCGTAATATATTTCAATTTGGTACTGTAATACATGCCAGTTTGATACCGTAATATATGCAATTTGATATCGTAATTTATGCCAATTTGGTAATGTAATATATGAGAACAAAGAGATGGGCATATATGCCAATAAGTACTGTAATAAAAGCCACCAAGGTACTCTAATATATGCCAACAAAGTACTGTACTATAAGCCAACAAGGTATTGTAATATAAGCCAACAAGGTACTGTAATATAGGCAAATAAGGTACACTAAACATACCATGGATGGTACTGTATCGTTTCAGAAATAGGTACCGTATAAAGAGTTTGAATTTAAGACTTGGCTATATTTCATCAGAAACGAAGCATTTAAGAAGATGTTGATGTGGAGAAATAAAGCGACAACTCTGACGTTTTTCTGTCATGACTGGACATATTTATGACATTTTCTGTATGAGTGGACAGATTTATGACGTACGAGGTAAAATCAAAAAGACAGCTCATGTGACATGTCATTGGCTTTCATAAAATGTTTGATGTCATATGTAATTTGGGTACTACAACCGTGTTTGAGATGGTACGCTTACAATAAAAAAATAGGTACCCCTACAAAAGCTAAGTAAGGTACGTCGTCCTTAAATATGTGATACGTCATACTTGGGTTGGTATTTTTTGAGGTCGTACGAATTAGTTTTCATCTGGAACCACCCTAAAACACTAATATAGTGTATTAGTTATGTTTCAGATCAAATTAGGTGCATTAGGCCTTACACGCATGAATTTAAACTTTCGAACTCCAAGATTCATTAGAATATAAGGATAGAAGCAAGAACATCTTACAACATAATTTGAAAATCTGGTGTGTCCTACATGTGCGTTTTTTTATATTTTTTTTTCCATGTTATTATTGTTAGGTATTGTCGAAATCATGCATAACAACGCGATTCGTTAGGAATCTATTTATTTCTGATGTATAACAAATGGTACGGTATACTTGCATATTAGGGTACAATATATGTATACATAGCGATACGGTAAACCTGCAGATTATGGTACTATATATGTAAATGATAAGGTACCTTACTGTACAAGATAAGCTATCTTACTGTACACAGATAAGGTACTTCATAATTCTATTTATGGTACGGGACATAAACACATAATGGTACGGTTAACCCGCATATTATGGTACCCCGTATGTAAAAGATATGGTACGGCAATATGAAAGACAAAGTACTTCATATCTTCTATTTATGGTACACCATATATTTACATAACGATACAGTTAACCTGCATATATGGTACTCTGTATGTAAACGATATGGTACGGTAATATAAAAGACAATGTACTTCATATCTTCTGTTTACGGTGCGCTATATGTTTACATAATGGTACAGTTAAAATTCATATTATGATACTCTGTATGTAAAATATAAGGTACGATCATATAAAAAACATATGGTATGCATAAAATACGGACAGTCTCATAAAACATATGGTATGCATATATTATACCACTTTTGCATATCGTAGGGTACCAAACAGGCATATATTACAGTACCAAACAGGCATATATTACGTTACCTAATTTGCATATCGTAGGGTACCAAACGGGCATATATTACAGTAACAAATTTACATATATTACGGTATACTTGCAAAGTAGGATACTGTATATGTAACATAATGATACGGTAAACCTACAGATTATGGTACTATATATGTAAAACATAAGGTATGTGACTATGCGGGATATATGTAAAGATAAGGTACTTCATATATTCTGGTTATGGTACAATATATTTATACATAATGGTACGGTAAACTTGCAGATTATGGTACTATATATATAAAGATAAGGTACGTTAAGGTAAAAGATAAGGTACTTCATATATTTTGATTATGGTACGGTAAACCTGCACATTATGGTACTCTGTATGTAAAAGATAATGTACGTAATATAAAAACTTATGGTACTGCATAAAATACAGACAAAGTCTCATACATCTACACAACAAACGACATCAATGAGTCTCCAAACACTCTCATTCACAAGATAAATATCTTAACGAACATAAATAACACAGTTTCCAAACAGTCCCATCTCCAAGTCAAATAACTGAACTTAAACAACAAAGTCTCCAAACAGTCTACGTGCCAAATTGGACCGGTTAAACTCTGGATCCACGGTCTTCTTTCATAGATACTCATACTTCCGTGCCCAACAACAGAAAATGAGCTTGCACAATATAGAAAAGACATTAACGCAGAACTGCAACACGGCCGACGAAAATATGTACAATGTAAAATTTACGAATGCTCTAGTGGCCAGGTCATCTTATGCGAGGCCATCAGACCCGAACGTAGATAAAAAAAAAGTGCAGGATGACACCTGTAAGAAAGCTCAGATATGTCCTGCGGAGGCATTTCTGCAAAAAAGTAAAACTGCTAATAAGCAGTACCATTTTATACACACACAGCGTACCAATTTGCCCAAATAGATGGTACCAAATACAGTGTTCGTGTAGTACCAAAACAAATTGACCCCATTAGAAAAAACCCAAATCGATCTACTCCAAACTCCCAAATCGACAACAATCAGTCCACCCATTCGAAGATACACGCACAAAGTTACCACACTAAACTGAACCATTCCAAAGAACCCTAATCGAATAACAAATCGATGTCATTCGAAAAATACGCAGCTATTGTACGAACATTAACCAAAAATGCTTAAACCCAACGAATAACGGCAAAATCAAACTAGATACAGGCTTATTGGTAACTGTAATACCACTACGAAATGCCACGACGTACTGTAATGAAGCAAACGACTTACCTATCGATTTCAGAAGGGGAAATACCACGACGAACGAGAACCCACGACGTTGAATCTGAAGCAAAACAAACGCGGGTCGATTTCTGGGAGAAAGATGCGCGATTTGGGTGGTTTGAGATGGTGCGATTTTTTTTTTTTTAAGAACGAACGTGAGGTGAAATAAGAAACTAGGTAAATGATGTAATAAATCAGTTATATCAGGGGTAAATCCGTCAGTTAGGTACCTATCAATAAGATAAAATTCAAGTAGGTACCTAGGTTAAAAATAAGTTGACAATGGACTGAACTGTTTAATTTTTATTGATGTAGGTATTTAAGTCTTGAATACCCATGTTATAATAGACATCATTGCAAATTACCTCTCGTTGTTTTACGAAAATGCATCATGCTACTCCCATTATTTTTACTGACCAAACACCCTTGTAGTTTTCTAAACAGCCCGTTATCCCCTGGGCTCCACTTTTGCCCGAGATTGTGTTACATGCGTATGTTATTCGCTCTATTGCCACGGGTTTCATTGTTAAATGTCGAGCACTGTCTTCTTAAACCTTACGAACAGATCGATTGTTAAATTAGGATTCTTATCAAGGATGCTGCGATTTCTGTGTGCACTGCGAATATATGAAATTATGTTATTTGAACATTTTATATTTTTATTAAGTTATTTAAAATTTAAGAATAAACTTTAAATAAGTTAAAATATTGGGTTAAAATTGTAATCAAGCAATTAGGATAAAATTATAAATAACCACTTTTCAAATTGACAAAACAATTTGACAGTTTGTATCCATCCTACGCTCTTATACAAGATAAAGGTAATTGAATTTTACCGTGAAATAGCCTATGGTATAACTATATCATAGAAACATTTTTTTATATGTTAAAGTTTTTACATGCAGGGATCGTTTGATTGAAGGTATATAATATAAATAACAAATTTAAGTACCCATAGATAATCATAAACGTAGTGTGATACTGATACATAATCTATATACTATCAGATAGGGACCCTATTGTGATGACACGTGGCAAAAAATTCCCCCCTTAAAATGTGAGGATGATTTTTTTCGTTGAATGTATATGGTTTTCCACATTAATATGTCCATGTTCTTTGTATGTGCATGGCAGTCATACATGCTTTATGTGCATTGAGTTCAATAATAAAGCTTTACCTCGACGTGGCAACAAAATGAAATTGCTTGAAGACCAAAGGACAGCTAAAGAAAGTACTTTTTGAACCAAATTCGTTGCATTTGATTGGTATGTGAACAGATCGCTGACGTGGCATCCCATAGAATGATTTTATTCACTGCTTTGATTGAGGCAAGCGAACGGCCTAATAATGGCACCGCTCATCCCATTATGATATCTTATTAAACTATGCTCGTAAAACGAAGAGTCCATCAAACCAAAAGTTTTTTCATTAATAAGGTAAGGAGAATCGTTCGTGCATCATCGAAGCCCGCGATTCGGGAAGGCTTTCGATTTTCCGGTCCAGCCGGCGTCGTCGATTGCTGGCGGCTGGGTGGTCGAGGTCGGGCATGAATGAGAGGTTTGGCTGGCGGTTTGACTTTCCTTCGCTAGCGAGAGGAGCAACAGCAATTCTGCGTGAGTTTGGGGGAGGGGGTCGACGAGGTGTACGACTTCGCTGGAAGATCTGATAAGATGGGTCTTCAAACTTATTCGGATCATCAGACTGAAGATGGGTTTAGGGTTAGCGATACGGCGCCGTGCAGGTCTTTGTCTGTTCGAACTCCATGGCTGATCTCATGTCGTTGGAGGATTGGTCTGATGGGGATGAAAAGGATTTGAAGGAGATGATTAGTTTTCGAAAAGATCGATCTAAGGAGTCTAAGAATTGGGAGGTTGTTTTGGCTGAGATTTCATCTTCATCATCAACTTCAAGGCAAGCTGTTACAGATAATAAGACAGGTGACCGTATATCTATATTGGAACCAAGGTTTGTGATTTTCGACTAGATGTTGCCTGAGATATTTCCTTGCCTTTCTATCAATTGTTTGTGAGGTTTCCTTAATGTTGCTGTAATTTTTGGAGAGGTTATGTGAAGATCTTGAACTGTGAGTAGTTCAAGTGAGCGTTCGACCAGTCCACACTGTAATTTTTTCTGGCCACTGGAGCAGTTTTAGGATAGGGCTTTGCTTGAAGTCATCGTAGGAGGGTCGATATACTACGGAAGCCTCAGAAGGAAAAAATAAGAGGAGCACCTCATACCCAGAGGAGCAAAGCTCCGGGAACGTGTACGAACAAGGTGGGCTAGCTATAAACCCTGTGAGTATTATTAACCAAGAAAATAGGAGGCAGGTGCGTTTTCTTTTTTGTATTTTTCTCTGCATCGAATTGCAGATAAGGTACAATGTTTGAATGTGCTTCTTGTGATGGTTTTCATATGGGATTCAATCATGTGTAGATGTTGTTAAGCAACAATGTGCACAAGGCTTTGTCTCATACGGTGTTTTTCCACAGATGGGAAGCTGCTCGATTACCCAAAGTAGTCACTGCTAAGTTTAGCAAAACGAAGGAGCAGACCGTTTACATGCCTCAAATCCCTGACATTACTAAGTGTTCTGAGAACTTGTTGCCTAGCAAACAGTGGGAAGAAAGCTTTCTGTCTGATTTTTCCGAGCTGAGACGGGTAAATTAGAAACATAATTCAAGATTTCTTAATTTATTTTGACCTTTTTCAGGTTTTCGCAAAGCTTGATCCTCAGGCATCTGATACGAAAAGTTCAGTCAAATTGGTAGGCGAAGACCAAAAGATAACTTGGACCAAGTTTTTAAAAACGCTGCTTCTGGAAATTCTGATAGCAGGTCGTGCTCTTCTGAAGCTTCTTCATGCACTGACGAGCCAATTAAAGAAGTTAATACAAATCCTCAGGAAAGTAAAAACCTTCCAAGTCTCTCGACGATCTTCAAAATGGACTATGCCGCCCGAAACTCAAAGCTGAAACAGCAAATCAGCACAATAGAGGGCCCAAGCTCATTACTATACAACGATGGCTTGTGGCTTTTCGCGCTCTGCGCATCTGTAGATTATCTCCTCGACGCTGACACGAGCACAAGCCTTCGATCTTTACTTCGAAAGTGTTCGAATTTACGAGCTGGGAAAGCCGAGGTGGACGATGAAGTGATCATGCTGAATATCATCATTTACTGTCACTGGGAGATACTTTGGACAGATAGAGAAGTGATTGGGTAGCTAGCTATAGCTTTTCTGAGAAAACGAAAAATGAGTTTCTTTTTCTCTAAACGTTTTCCTGTGTTAATTGAATGAGGAATGAAGATGAACCTTATTGTCCAAATGTCTGAATCTAATATACCCGGGATTTCAAAACTCACGCTAAAAATAGTATATTTTTCGTGCCATACTCTTCTATGGCAATCGACTAATCAACAATTTCTGATCTCTAGTGGACCTCTCAGTAGGATTCGAACCCAGATGAAGTTTCTGACCATCTATCAGAGAAAAAAGAACGAACCGATCTTGTAGGATTCCCAAGATTCTTCGATTTCTTCCGGAAGCAGATGATTAATCATCTGCTTCTCACGTTCCGTGAATAGCCGGGACATTGAGGAATATCCAGAAAGGCATTTCGGGAATCGGTCTGATTCTATCTCTGTTCCTTCCGTTTGAAGAAAGGAAGGATTCCAAAGAATCGATCGATCATTTAGTGTTTGATCTGCCTATGCGCAGGGACAGAGCCTCATTGTATGCCTGTGTGAACCGCGCAAGAAAGCAGCGACTGAGTTGTTGTGTATAAGCAAGCGCCAGGGTTCTGTAGAAATATGCAGGAAGGTAGATATCTCCCCTCTTGCAGATGCAGTCGCAACCATTGTCATGCTGCCAGACAGATTCGACTAAAAGCAAGCAGAGGTGCAATTTCTTATTTTTTTTTCATTTACAAGTTTGTTCTTGAACATACAATTGTTCATGTACTTACGCCTCGCAGGCATCCCCCACTTCATGATGTATTTTGTATGATTATGCTAATATCATTAATTTTGTATGACTGCTCAAGTGGGCGACTCCTTAGTTATTTTGTATGATTATGTTGTATTGTAATAGAATGACTCCCGTGACTTTACGAGCTTCATTCGCGTATGAATACGTGGTGTATGACAGTTCCCTATGTATCACTTATGACTGCAAATAATATAATTTTAACATGATATGATCTACTATAAAGTAATATAATTTAATATTTGTATTATGTTATATTATATAAAATAAGATAACATAATATCATATAAGATAAAATAAAATACTACATCTAATAATCCAATATAATATAACATAATAATATAAGAAAATAATAATACAACATATATAATAATATAATTTAGTACAAGATAATATAATATAACGTGATATAATATAATAAACTATAAAAACATTATACTATAAAACAAAATATTACGAGTAATATAACATAATATAACATAACATAGTACCATGTCACATAATATAACGAGCCGTGAAAACAACGTATGTTTGGGACTAGGAGGATACCCCTATTCAAGGCACGACGACAGTGAAGCTGTATGGGTGCTGCCACCCGTAGAGGCAAATGTCAATGATGCCGATGAAAGACTGCAGTGAATTTCGTAAAGTGTGAATACTCTCGAAGTGTAAGACTGCACTTAGGAATATAAGAAAACGACTTCTGTGACTTTTGGAGCTTCATCCAGATATGAATTACACGGTGTATGACAGTTCCCTGTGTATCAATTATGACTGCATACATGAATGTAAGAATGCGTCTGGGTTCGAGCTTAATGAGTGCGCTACAACAACAAATTGCGAGACTCAACATTTAAGATTGCGGGGTGTATGACTACAAGTAAATTTGGGCAAATTAAGAAGGTAAAGCAGTGGCTTTACGGAAGTGTAAGACTGCAGTGAATTTGTAATGTATGAAGACTTCCACAAGTGTCAGTACTCAGAGATATAAGAATACAACTCTCGTGACTTTACGAGCTTCATTCGCGTATGAATTCCGTGGTGTATGACAGTTCCCTATGTATCACTTATGACTGCAAATAATATATTTAACATGATATGATCTACTATAAAGTAATATAATTTAATATTTGTATTATGTTATATATATAAAATAAGATAACATAATATTATATAAGGTAAAATAAAATACTACATATAATAATACAATATAATATAACATATAATGTAAGAACATAATATAATACAACATATATAATAATATAATTTACTATATTTTAGTATAATATAATATAGTATAAAGTATTGTATACATATATATAATAGTATAATATAATATAAGTTAATATGATATAATATAGTTTAAAATAGTATTTATATAAGGTAAAATAAAATACTACATGTAATAATACAATATAATATAACATAATAAAATAATAACATAATATATTACAACATATAAAATAATATAATATAAGATATTGTAGTATAATATAATATACTACAAAGTATTGTATATAAAATATATATAATAGTATATATAATATAATTTAATACGCTATAGTATAGTTTAAAATAGTATCGTAACACGATAAAATATAGTATAATATAATAAAATATAGTACAAGATAATAAATATAACGTGATATAATATAATAAAATATAAAACACTACTATAAAACAATATATTACGAGTAATATAACATAATATGACATAACATAATACCATGTCACATAATATAACGAGCCGTGGAAACAACGTATGTTTGGGACTAGGAGGATACCCTTATTCAAGGCACGGCGACAGCGAAGCTGTATGGCTGCTGCCACCCGTAGAGGCAATGTTCAATGATGCCGGCAAAAGACTGCAGTGAATTTCGTAAAGTGTGAATACTTCCGAAGTGTAAGACTGCACTCAGGAATATAAGAAAACGACTTCTGTGACTTTAGGAGCTTCATCCAGATACGAATCACATGGTGTATGACAGTTCCCCGTATATCAATTATGACTGCATACATGAATGTAAGAATGCGCCTAGGTTCGAGCTTAATGAGTGCGCTACAACAACAAATTGCGAGACTCGACATTTAAGATTGCGGGGTGAATGACTACAAGTAAATTCGGGCAAATTAAGAAGGTAAAGCAGCGGCTTCACGGAAGTGTAAGACTGCAGCGAATTTTGTAATTATGAAGACTTCCAAAAGTGTCAGAACTCAGAGATATAAGAATACGACTCCCGTGACTTTACGAGCTTCATTCGCGTATGAATTATGTGGTGTATGACAGTTCCTATGTATCACTTATGACTGCAAATAATATAATTTTAACATGATATGATCTACTATAAAGTAATATAATATAATATTTCTATTATCTTATATTATATAAAATAAGATAACATAATATTATATAAGGTAAAATAAATACTAATATAAGAATACAATATAATATAACATAATAATGTAAGAACATAATATAATACAACATAAATAATAATATAATTTAGTATATTTTAGTATAATATAATATAGTATAAAGTATTGTATAAATATATATAATAGTATAATATAATATAAGTTAATATGATATAATATAGTTTAAAATAGTATTTATATAAGGTAAAATAAAATACTACATATAATAATACAATATAATATAACATAATAAAATAATAACATAATATATTACAACATATAAGATAATATAATATAAGATATTGTAGTATAATATAATATACTACAAAGTATTGTATATAACATATATATAATAGTATTATATAATATAATTTAATACGCTATAATATAGTTTAAAATAGTATCGTAACACGACAAATTATAGTATAATATAATAAAAATATAGTACAAGATAATATAATATAACGTGATATCATATAATAAAATATAAAACACTACTATAAAACAATATATACGAGTAATATAACATAATATAACATAACATAATACCATCACATAATATACGAGCCTTGAAAACAACGTATGTTTGGGACTAGGAGGATGCCCTTATCAAGGCACGGCGACAGCGAAGCTGTATGGCTGCTGCCACCCGTAGAGGCAAATGTTCAATGATGCCGGCAAAAGACTGCAGTGAATTTCGTAAAGTGTGAATACTTCCGAAGTGTAAGACTGCACTCAGGAATATAAGAAAACGACTTCTGTGACTTTAGGAGCTTCATCCAGATACGAATCACATGGTGTATGACAGTTCCCCGTATATCAATTATGACTGCATACATGAATGTAAGAATGCGCCTAGGTTCGAGCTTAATGAGTGCACTGCGGGACTCAACATTTAAGATTGCGGGGTGTATGACTACAGTAAATTCGGGCAAATAAGAAGGTAAAGCAGCGGCTTTACGGAAGTGTAAGACTGCAGTGAATTTCGTAATGTAAGAAGACTTCCACAAGTGTCAGAACTCAGAAATATAAGAATACGACTCCCGTGACTTTACGAGCTTCATTCGCGTATGAATTACGTGGTGTATGACAGTTCCCTATGTATCACTTATGACTGCAAATAATATAATTTTAACATGATATGATCTACTATAAAGTAATATAATTTAATATTTGTATTATGTTATATTATATAAAATAAGATAACATAATATTATATAAGGTAATAAAATACTACATATAATAATACAATATAATATAACATAATAATATAAGACATAATATAATACAACATATATAATATAATTTAGTATATTTTAGTATAAAATAATATTGTATACATATATATAATAGTATAATATAAAATAAGTTAATATGATAGCGATATTGTTTAAAATAGTATTTATATAAGGTAAAATAAAATACTACATATAATAACACAATATAATATAACGAAATAAAATAATAACATAATATATTAAAACATATAAAATACTATAATATAAGATATTGTAGTATAATATAATATAGTACAAAGTAATGTATATAACATATATATAATAGTATTGTATAATATAATTTAATACGCTATACTATAGTTTAAAATACTATTGTAACACGATAAAATATAGTATAATATAATAAAATATAGTACAAGATAGTATAATATAACGTGATATAATATAACAAAATATTAAAACATTATACTATAAAACAAAATATTACGAGTAATATAACATAATATAACTTAACATAATACCATGTCACATAATATAACGAGCCGTGAAAACAACGTATGTTTGGGACTAGGAGGTACCCTTATTCAAGGCACGACGACAGTGAAGCTGTATGGCTGCTGCCACCCGTAGAGGCAAATGTTCAAATGCCGGTGAAAGACTGCAGTGAATTTCGTAAAGTGTGAATACTTTTGAAGTGTAAGACTGCACTTAGGAATATAAGAAAACGAGTTCTGTGGCTTTAGGAGCTTCATCCAGATATGAATTACATGGCGTATGACAATCCCCTGTGTATCAATTATGACTGCATACATGAATGTAAGAGTGCGCCTTTGTTCGAGCTTAATGAGTGCGCTACAACAACAAATTGCGAGACTCAACATTTAAGATTGCGGGGTGTATGACTACAGGTAAATTCGGGCAAATTAAGAAGGTAAAGCAGCGGCTTTACGGAAGTGTAAGACTGCAGTGAATTTCGTAATGTAAGAAGACTTCCACAAGTGTCAGAACTCAGAAATATAAGAATACGACTCGTGACTTTACGAGCTTCATTCGCCTATGAATTACGTGGTGTATGACAGTTCCCTATGTATCACCAATGACTGCAAATAATATAATTTTAACATGATATGATCTACTATAAAGTAATATAATTTAATATTTGTATTATGTTATATTATATAAAATAAGATAACATAATATTATATAAGGTAAAATAAAATACTACATATAA
This sequence comes from Craterostigma plantagineum, assembly GCA_027422505.1. NCBI lineage: Eukaryota > Viridiplantae > Streptophyta > Magnoliopsida > Lamiales > Linderniaceae > Craterostigma > Craterostigma plantagineum. The sequence continues at coordinate 41,062 of JAPQWV010002253.1, forward strand.
TAATACAATATAATAATACATAATAATATAAGAACATAATATAATACAACATATATAATAATATAATTTAGTATATTTTATAATATAATATAGTGTAAAGTATTGTATACATATATATAATAGTATAATATAATATAAGTAATATGATATAATATAGTTTAAAATAGTATTTATATAAGGTAACATAAAATACTACATATAATAATACAATATAATATAACATAATAAAATAAAAAACATAATATATTACAACATATAAAATAAATAATATAAGATATTGTAGTATAATATAATATGCTACAAAGTATTGTATATAACATATATCTAATAGTATTATATAATATAATTTAATACGCTATAATATAGTTTAAAATAGTATCATAACACGATAAAATATAGTATAATATAATAAAATATAGTACAAGATAATATAATATAACGTGATATAATATCATAAAATATAAAACATTATACTATAAAAACAATATATTACGAGTAATATAACATAATATAACATAACATAATACCATTATTCAAGGCACGACGACATTGAAGCTGTATGGCTGCTGCCACCCGTAGAGGCAAATGTTCAAATGCCGGTGAAAGACTGCAGTGAATTTCGTAAAGTGTGAATACTTTCAAAGTGTAAGACCTCACTTAGGAATATAAGAAAACGACTTCTGTGACTTTAGGAGCTTCATCCAGATATGAATTACATGGCGTATGACAGTTCCCTGTGTATCAATTACGATTGCATACATGAATGTAAGAATGCGCCTAGGTTCGAGCTTAATGAGTGCGCTACAACAACAAATGCGAGACTCAACATTTAAGATTGCGGGGTGTATGACTACAAGTAAATTCGGGCAAATTAAGAAGGTAAAGCAGCGGCTTTACGGAAGTGTAAGACTGCAGTGAATTTTGTAATTTATGAAGACTTCCACAAGTGTCAGAACTCAAAGATATAAGAATACGACTCCCGTGATTTTACGAGCTTCACTCGCGTATGAATTACGTGGTGTATGACAGTTCCCTATGTATTACTTATGATTGCAAATAATATAATTTTAACATGATATGATCTACTATAAAGTAATATCATTTAATATTTCTATTATATTGTATTATATAAAATAAGATAACATAATATTATATAAGGTAAAATAAAATACTACATATAATAATACAATATAATATAACATAATAATATAAGAACATAATATAATACAACATATATAATAATATAATTTAGTATATTTAGTATAATATAATATACTATAAAGTATTGTATACATATATATATATATAATAGTATAATATAAAATAAGTTAATATGATATGATATTGTTTAAAATAGTATTTATATAAGGTAAAATAAAAAATACATAATATAATTAATATAAGATATTGTAGTATAATTAATATAGTACAAAGTATTGTATATAACATATATATATAATAGTATTATATAATATAATTTTATACGCTATAATATAGTTTCAAATAGTATTGTATCACGATAAAATATTGTATAATATAATAAAATATAGTACAAGATACTATAATATAACGTGATATAATATAATATAATATAAAAACGTTATACTATAAAATAATATATTACGAGTAATATAACATAATATAACATAACGTAATACCATGTCACATAATATAACGAGCCGTGAAAACAACGTATGTTTGGGACTAGGAGGATACCCTTATTCAAGGCATGACGACACTGAAGCTGTATGGCTGCTGCCACCCGTAGAGGCAAATGTTCAATGATGCCGGCAAAAGACTGCAGTGAATTTCGTAAAGTGTGAAACTTCCGAAGTTTAAGACTGCACTCAGGAATATAAGAAAACGACTTCTGTGACTTTAGGAGCTTCATCCAGATATGAATCACATGCTGTATGTTTAAAATAGTATTTATATAAGGTAAAATAAAATAAAATACTCAGGAATATGAGTATTATAATATAATATATAAGATATTGTAGTATAATATAATATAAGATATAGTACATAGTAGTATATAAGATATTGTAGTATAATATAGTGAATATAAGATATAGTATAGTATAAGATATTGTAGTATAATATGTAGTACAGGAATATAAGATATAGTACAGATATAGTGAATTTAAAATACTATAATATAAAGATATTGTAGTATAATATAATATAGTACAAAGTAATGTATATAACATATATATAATAGTATAATATAATATAATTTAATACGCTATACTATAGTTTAAAATACTATTGTAACACGATAAATTATAGTATAATATAATAAAATATAGTACAAGATAATATAATATAACGTGATATAATATAAAAAATATAAAAACATTATACTATAAAACAAAATATTACGAGTAATATAACATAATATAACATAACATAATACCATGTCACATAATATAACGAGCCGTGAAAACAACGTATGTTTGGGACTAGGAGGATACCCTTATTCAAGGCACGACGACAGTGAAGCTGTATGGCTGCTGCCACCCGTAGAGGCAAATGTTCAAATGCCGGTGAAAGACTGCAGTGAATTTCGTAAAGTGTGAATACTTTTGAAGTGTAAGACTGCACTTAGGAATATAAGAAAAGAGTTCTGTGGCTTTAGGAGCTTCATCCAGATATGAATTACATGGCGTATGACAGTCCCTGTGTCTCAATTATGACTGCATACATGAATGTAGGAATGCGCCTAGGTTCGAGCTTAATGAGTGCACTGCGGGACTCAACATTTAAGATTGCAGGGTGTATGACAACAGTAAATTCGGGCAAATTAAGAAGGTAAAGCAGCGGCTTTACGGAAGTGTAAGACTGCAGTGAATTTCGTAATGTATGAAGACTTCCACAAGTGTCAGAACTCAGAAATATAAGATACGACTCCCGTGACTTTACGAGCTTCATTCGCGTATGAATTATGTGGTGTATGACAGTTCTCTATGTATCACTTATGACTGCAAATAATATAATTTTAACATGATATGATCTACTATAAAGTAATATAATTTAATATTTGTATTATGTTATATTATATAAAATAAGATAACATAATATTATATAAGGTAAAATAAAATACTACATATAAGAATACAATATAATATAACATAATAATGTAAGAACATAATATAATACAACATAAATAATAATATATTTAGTATATTTTAGTATAATATAATATAGTATAAAGTATTGTATAAATATATATAATAGTATAATATAATATAAGTTAATATGATATAATATAGTTTAAAATAGTTTATATAAGGTAAAATAAAATACTACATATAATAATACAATATAATATAACGAAATAAAATTATAACATAATATATTACAACATATAAAATAATTTATTATAAGATATTGTAGTATAATATAATCTAGTACAAAGTATTGTATATACGTATATATAATAGTATTATATAATGTAATTTAATACGCTATACTATAGTTTAAAATAGTATTGTAACACGATAAAATATAGTATAATATAATAAAATATAGTACAAGATAAGATAATATAACGTGATATAATATAATAAAAATATAAAAACATTATACTATAAAACAAAATATTACGAGTAATATAACATAATATAACATAACATAGTACCATGTCACATAATATAATGAGCCGTGAAAACAACGTATGTTTGGGACTAGGAGGTTACCCTTATTCAAGGCACGACGACAGTGAAGCTGTATGGTGCTTGCCACCGTAGAGGCAAATGTTCAATGATGCCGATGAAAGACTGCAGTGAATTCGTAAAGTGTGAATACTCTCGAAGTGTAAGACTGCACTTAGGAATATAAGAAACGACTTCTGTGACTTTAGGAGCTTCATCAGATATGAATTACATGGTGTATGACAGTTTCCTGTGTATCAATTATGACTGCATACATGAATGTAAGAATGCGCCTAGGTTCGAGCTTAATGAGTGTGCTACAACTACAAATTGCGGGACTCAACATTTAAGATTGCGGGGTGTATGACTACAGGTAAATTCGGGCAAATTAAGAAGGTAAAGCAGCGGCTTTACGGAAGTGTGTAAGACTGCAGTGAATTTCGTAATGTATGAAGACTTCCACAAGGGTCAGAACTCAGAAATATAAGAATACGACTCCCGTGACTTTACGAGCTTCATTCGCGTATGAATTACGTGGTGTATGACAGTTCCCTATGTATCACTTATTACTGCAAATATTATAATTTTAACATGATATGAAATACTATAATGTAATATAATTTCCTTAATTTCGACTGAAACCTGTATTTTCACAATAATGACTATGTCTTTATGTTTGTGAATGCTAGTTTTACCCATTCTACGGAATTTTGCGGACAACTAAATTTAAGCAAATAATATTGACGCAAATGTCACATCACTTTACAATACAATTAAAATTGATACACAGCTGTATGACTGTATTTCTGTCTAAATGCAATTCTATGATATGTAACTATACTATCCATTGACTAGGTAAAAGGATATCTTAGTGTATGAATGTAGAAGCCTAATGTATGAATGGCCGACAGTGTGGAAACAACTTGTGAACTTGTATTACAGCCACACGTTGAATGACATCCACAATTTTCCTCCCTTACGTTAACTGTGTACGTACTGCATGTTAATTGTAATCCCCATATGTTTTTACCAATAAGAAATTTAACGACAAAGATCGTATACCAGACATGCAGCGTCCCGTGTGGTGAGGTGAGTAATGGACCATAGAGACAACATATAAAGTATTTAGGTATCATAAAAACACTACAGTACTCTCAACAGGTTAATATGTGGTGAGGTGAGTAATGGATCACCCGGGCCGATTCCGGGTCGACAGTGTTCTGATTCGGATGAATTTTCGGTGACCGATTCAGAGTGTGATGAACCCACGAGCCTTAATGGTTCCGGCCCGGTTCGGGCCACTTCTTTTTTATCGCAGGACTTCAAAAAAATTCACAAAATTTTATTCTAGAAAAAAATATAAGAAAAATAACAAAGAAATACAAAAAGTTAAAAAAAATACGTACTTAGAAAATACATATATATATATGTAATACAATTTATTCGACTTGACTATTAATTAAAACTGTTTATAGGTTTTTGGTATTGGGTGTAAAATGGTAATAAAATAATTAATTTTCATTTTATATAAAAAAAAATCGTTGCGGTAAATGACTTAATAGAAAAGGCAACGGTATGGACCGTTGCCGGTTCCGGTTCTGGTCTCGGGCCGGAACGGTAATTCGGGTTCCGAAGTTCGTAACCGGCCCAGACCAGCTTAAATGGACTGGCTGTGGGCTTTATCGGTTTAGGTTTCGGGCCAGTTCACGGACTGGTTATGGGCCGGATCCTAGACGACCCCGGTCCGTTACCCACGTCTATATGTCGCAAAAATTTTCAGTACCTACATATAAAATTTATCTGCCAATTGTCTGAATGATAGTTTTTTATTTAGTGTAGATACACCTAATAATAATAATATATTATTATAATAACAATATTTTCCAAAACTATAGCTTGCCATAGAATATAACAACAGAACAAACCGGCTAAAACAGTCCACAGAGCCCTCTGATCAATTACAATTGCCAGCTGGAAAAGATGCATACTGAAAAGGAAAATATACTCCTGAAAAAGGAGACTAAGTTCCCACAAGCGAAAGAAAATAAAATTTCAAAGTTTTCAACAGAATAACTAAAGAACCTACTATAAATCGAGCCTAAAACTCCATATCAATGGCTATCATACTGGTATTTGAAGTGTTGGAATCCCCAAGAGTCCCCAGACCCACGTTCCTTGAACGACGGAATTTTAAAACTTTAGGGAGCTTCCCGCCTTTCCAAGATCGCTCGGCTACAAACACGAGAATATAATGACATAAATAGATAAGGGATCAGCCATGATACCTGTAATACCCGGGTCCCGTGCGTAAGTTGGCCAATAAATTTGCATGCATATTATGTGTTTATATGATTTTATATTTAGTATTTATTTAATTTCGTGACTACATGATACCTAACATTATAAGTTTGAAATTTAGGGTTTATTTTGGATAAAAATTAGAACTTTTTGATGTGGTGGTGAGTTTCGAAATTTAAATAGGTTTTTATGAGAATCTTGAAAGATTTTGGTGTGAATTAGGAGAATTTCGAAATTTAAGTATGGTTAGTATTTAAGAATATCGAGTTGAGTTTATTAAGAATGTCGAAATATTAAGAAGTTCGACATTTAGTTGAAATAGAATGTCGAGATGTTGGTATGAGGTGATGTTGATATCTATAAGGAATTTGAAATGAGAGACGCGAAATCTTAGGATGGATGGAAATAAGAGATCTCGACATTTTAGAATTTAAGTGCTAATAAAGAATAATTAACACAAGGTATAAACATTAATATTAGGTAAATGTCATAATCATTGAACTTATTATATGATTTAGAAAGGAATGAGTCCAAACTTTCAAACCTAAAAGTGAAACTAGAAAACGATTTAAGCTTAAGTAATAATATAATTAAAAGCTTTAAGATAACAATCTAGAAATAAAGAAGTCATTAGACGAGGAGAACAAGTTGAGAGGAGGCAAAGAATAAACTTCATAATCACAAAGCAACATGGATTAGGTAAGTTTCTTGTTATAATTTTTATATTCTAATTAGGTTTTGGTTTATCTAAGAATTTTTAAGTTGGAGAAATCACGTAAGTTTATGTTATTTAGGGTTTTTGATTGTTGGAAAGGGAAGAACATCAATTATAGTGATATGATGTTTAAAGTGTTCTTGATAGATAAAATCTTGATCGAAAGATTTTAAGGTTTAGAATTAAATAGTGTTAGTAAAGATATCGAAATGTTATATGTAGTTGGTTCAAGTTTTATGAAAATGTCGATATAAAATCTCGAGTTGGGATATATGATATGAGGATGTTGAAATGCATATATGTTGTACCGAGTTTTATGAATTGTGAAATATGATTTCGACATGATGTATGTGGAAAGTTGATATTTATCAGATGTCGAATAAATTGTTGTGAGGATATCGAGATCTTTGTCTGAGGTTTCGATATTATAACTTTAAGTAAGATGTCGATATGTCGAGTGAGAGGTTTTGAGATGTTATAAAAATGTCGAATACTTATGTGTTTAGTTATGAAGTTTTGTGAATGTCGAGTGGAATTTCGTAGAAGAATTTGGAATAAATATTGAGTGAGATGTCGACATGAGTTGTTGTGAGTTGAAAAAAAAAAAAATCGAATGAAAATGTCGAATTAAATTGTGAGTAAATGTCGACATTTTTGAGAAGTGAAGATGTCGAGTGAAATGTTAATAAGATGTCGAGATTCATTGTATAAGATGATAATGTCGAAATTATGGTGAAGATGTCGATATGTGTGTGTAGAATTGTTTCGACATTTTTCTTTGTGGGTTTGAAGTGTATTGTTTCGAGGTTTTATCATGAAATGTCGAGTGATGTTAGGAAAATGTCGAAAGCTATCAAACAATGAATATCGAGATGTATATATATAATGTCGATATGATGATGATATAAAATGTCGAGATTATCATGAAATATCGAGATATATTTTAATTCATGCCGAGATTTATATAAATAGTATTTTTTCAGTTTAGGTAAAGTTTTAAATTTTAGGGTTTCGAAATTTATAAAAGCTGAAACTAGGGTTTTCTAAATTAAGCCAATTTCGTGAAATCGTAATTAAATTAACGAACTATAATTTTATATGTTTTATAATTAGGATTCGAAGGTTAGCGATTTAACCGTGCGATAAGCTAAGGATATCAGTAAGTGGGAATTTCACCTACAACACATAAATTGATTTATATGTGGACTAATATGTGACTAATTGCTTCGATGAATACGTGGTATGTGACTTATCTGTTATATGCGATTGTTTGGAATATGTGAATTACATATTTCCACTTACTGAGCTTTATAGCTCATCCCATGTTTTATGTGTTGTAGATGTAGCGAATCCGGTACGTAAACATTTAGATGACGAGGCTGGTCCTTCTGGAACTTCGGTGACTTTTGAGGGTGGTGTGTACATGGATGCGACCTGTGTGGCGGGCGTTATGTTTAATTATGTTGTGTTTTTGTAAAATAAAGTTTGTATCGTATATAAAATTTGAACAATGTTTGTATTGTAAAATAGTTGGGTGTGGGTTGTTTTGTAAAATCGAAAAATTCTATCGATGTTTCATATGTAATATATTTTATTTTTTTATTTAGTCACGTAAGTTAGTGTAAGAAAATAGTAGTATATGGCGGGTCGTCACAGGTGGTATCAGAGCTTCGGTTGCAGTTTCTGTAGACTGTCCATGTACACACACTCAAAAGCACGGAAGACAGCCTTGATTGTAAGTTATGTGATATTATGAATTTCTTGCATTGCATAATTTATTGCCTTAGGGACTGTTAGGGTAAGAGAGACAACATGGTTTGAACTAGAGGAGAAGGCAGTGGAGGAAACAATCATGAAGGCGAAAATGTAAACCCGATTGACAATCGTGATTCGGCTATTCTTCAGCTTACTGAATTAGTACGTCAGCAGTCTCAACAGATTCGAGAATTGATTCAGCAGCAAAACTCTGAGGGGACAAGAAATAACGGAATCTCTCAGGCTGATAGGGTTGAAGCAGTGTGTAAAGATTTCGTAAAATGAATCCACCGACTTTTGAGGATGCTATTGATCCAACATCTGCTGAGGATTGGCTCAGAACATTAGAGAGTATGTTCCAATATAGCAGGATTCCTGAGAATGAGAAAGTTCTGTGTGCTGCATTTCTACTGCGAGGAAGTGTAGGGCATTGGTGGGATACTATTTTGGCGATTGAGGATCCAATCAACATGAGTTGGGAACGTTTCAAGGAACTGTTCCGAAATAAATACTTCACTGCACCTGTTCGAGCCAACGTATGAATGAGTTTATCAATCTCAAACAAGGGGCAATGACTGTGGCAGAATACATCAGAAAATTTGAACAACTGTCAAGGTTCGCGACACATATGGTGAGTACTGATGCTCTGAAGGTCGAACGATTTCTTGAGGGTCTAAAGCCGGAGTTGTATCGTGACGTTAATATGGCCGGACTACAAGGAACTACATATGCTCAAGTGGCGGAGCGGGCGATGGTTGCAGAACAAGCTGAGACACGAATTATTCGTGCTCATGAGGCAAAGCGAAAGTTTGTGCCGGGAGCAAACTGGAGAGGTGGTAATCAGAAAAGGCAGTTCTTTCAAAAGGAGGAAAGCCAACTTTTCAGAATAGGCCTGGACCACCTCAGCAACCAAATCCTAATCAGTGGAGACCTTCAGCTCCAATGCCAGCTTGCCCAAGATGTGGACGATATCATTCGGGTATCTGTTTCTCACAAAATGCTATCTGTTTCAAATGCGGGAAGACAGGGCATTATGCAAGATCATGTATAGAAAAGACATCAGGAAATCAAGCTATGGCTCAAGCGAAACCACCAACTGTGCCAGCACGCGTGTATACTTTGACTACAGAGGAAGCAAAAGCTAATCCGTCCGTGGTGGCAGGTATTCTACTTATTCACAAACTTCCGACATGCATTTTAGTAGATTCAGGAGCTACGCATTCATTTGCATCCACTAAATATGTGACGAGACTCGGGATTACACCTACCCTGTCTGATTGTGAATATAATGTGACTGTTCCACACGGAGTTGCGATGCGAACCAATTTGTTTTTACGGAATTGTCCTGTATTAGTTAATGGAAGAGAATTGTCCGTTGATTAATAGTTATTCCGATGAACGACTACGAGGTGATTCTTGGAATGGACTGGCTCTCGAGATACGGAGCTGTTATTGACTGCAATCGCAAGACAGTTACATTTAAAACAGAAGAGAATGAGCCTTCTATTTTGTGGGAACAAACAAAGAAAGAAATGTTTCTAGAATTTCAGCTACAAAGGCACAGCGTTTAATGAAAACGGGATGCGAAGTTTATCTAGTTTTCGCAGTGAAATCAGAGGAACGTTCATCTCCGAAATTAGAGGCTGTGCCAGTGGTGTGTGATTTTCCTGACGTGTTTCCTGAAGATTTACCCGGATTACCACGGATCGAGAAATTGAATTTACGATCGACTTAATACCAGGGTCTGCTCCAATCTCTAAGACTCCCTATCGGTTAGCGCCGACTGAATTGAAAGAGTTAAGAGAACAGTTGGACGATCTTTTACAGAAAGGATTTATTCAACCCAGTTTTTCTCCTTGGGGAGCGCCAGTTCTGTTCGTGCGAAAGAAGGATGGGTCGATGCGACTATGTATTGACTACAGAGAGCTGAACAAGACAACGATCAAGAATAAGTATCCACTACCCAGAATTGATGATTTATTTGATCAACTACAAGGCGCAACAGTGTTTTCAAAAATAGATTACGATCGGGATATCATCAATTGAAGGTTCGAAAAGAAGACATTCCGAAGACGGCGTTCATGACCAGATATGGACACTACGAATTTTTAGTTATGCCTTTTGGGGTAACTAATGCGCCAGCGGCATTTATGGATCTAATGAATCGAGTGTTCAAACAATTTTTGGACAAGTTTGTCATTGTGTTCATTGATGACATTCTTATTTACTCGAAGACGAAGGAAGAACATGAGCAACATTTGAGGATAGTTCTTGAGATATTACGGAAAATAAATTATATTCCAAGTTCAAGAAATGTGAGTTCTGGTTGAGTCAAGTCGCATTTTTGGGCCACATTGTTTCTGGAAAAGGAATTTATGTGGATCCTAGCAAAATTGAAGCTATCAACAATTGCCTCAACCAACCAATGTGACAGAAGTACGGAGTTTTCTTGGCTTAGCTGGATACTACAGAAAGTTTATTAAGGATTTCTCAAAGATTGCATCAACACTGACAAAGTTAACAAGGAAGAATGTTCCATTCCATTGGAGCGAGGAGTGCGAGCAAAGTTTTCAGAATTAAAGAAGAGACTCACTTCAGCTCCAGTTCTTACAATACCATCAGGAACTGGAGGATGTTCAGTTTATAGCGATGCGTCAAGAAATGGTCTGGGGTGTGTATTAATGCAACATGGAAAAGTAATTGCATATGCTTCTCGACAATTGAAGGAGTATGAAAAGAATTATCCGACTCATGATTTGGAGCTCGCTGCTGTGTTTTTGCTCTAAAAATTTGGAGGCATTATTTATATGGGGAACGATGCGAAATTTTCACGGACCACAAGAGCCTGAAATATTTCTTCACTCAGAAGGAATTAAATATGAGGCAAAAGACGGTGGTTAGAACTTGTTAAAGACTATGATTGTGGTAATTAGTTATCATCCAGGCAAAGCAAATGTGGTGGCTGATGCATTAAGTCGAAAGCTATAAGCGCGGGAGTTACAATTGTTGGAAGTGGAGGTAGTGCAATTGGGAGAAGTCGAAGCAAAGTTGGCAGCATTAACTCTACAACCTACGATACTGGAACAAATCAAACGGGTGCAAGAAAATGATGAGTTATATCTGAAAATCAAAGACGCACAGACGGAGCAAACTTCAATGATTTCAAAATACAAGAAGATGGAAGTCTATATTACAAGGACCGTTATATGTACCTGATGATGCGGAAATTCGAAGAATAGTAATGACGGAAGCACATGCGACGGCATACTCAGTACATCCAGGAGCTACAAAAATGTATCGAGACCTTCGAATAAATTATTGGTGGCCGGGAATGAAAAGAGACATTGCGGCATTTGTAAGTCAATGTCTAACATGTCAACAAATAAAGGCGGAACATCAAAGACGGCATGGACATTACAGCCTTTGCCAATACCTGAGTGGAAGTGGGATCATATTACTATGGATTTCGTTGTTGGTCTACCAAAGACTGTAAAGGTTACGATGCTATTTGGGTTATAGTCGACCGATTAACTAAGTCTGCTCATTTTCTACCCATAAGCTCGATGTTTTCCCTGGAGCGATACGCAGAAATATATATACAAGAAATTGTTCGACTCCACGGGATTCCAATATCAATTATTTCGGATCGAGATTCGCGATTCTTATCAAACTTTTGGAAGAGTCTGCAGAAAGCAATGGGGACTAAGTTGTCTTTTAGTACGGCTTATCATCCTCAGACGGATGGTCAATCAGAGCGAACTATCCAGACTTTGGAAGACATGTTGCGAGCATGTGTTTTGGATTTTAAAGGAAACTGGAGCAAATATTTGCCACTGATCGAGTTTTCTTATAACAATAGTTATCATGCAACTATTGGGATGGCACCCTATGAAGCTTTATATGGGCGAAAATGTCGATCTCCCATAAATTGGGATGAAGTTGGTGAACGTGCAATGTTAGGACCTGACATGGTTCAAGAGATGACCGAGGCAATAGCAAAGATACGGGAAAGAATGCAAACAGCTCAAAGTCGACAAAAGAGTTATGCAGACCAAAGACGCAGACCGTTGGAATTTGAAATAGATGACTGGGTGTTTATCAAAGTATCTCCGATGAAAGGTGTGAAACGGTTTGGGCGAAAGGGTAAATTGAGCCCAATATACATTGGACCTTTTAGAATAATTAAAAGAGTCGGTGAAGTAGCTTACCAACTGGAATTACCAGCTTCATTGGCACAAGTTCACGATGTGTTTCATGTGTCGACCTTACGAAAATATATCGCTGATCCGAATCGTGTCTTGAGAAATGAATTCCTGTATCAACAACTCAAGCCAGATTTAAGTTATGAAGAGAAGCCAGTGGAGATTTTAATGTATGAAGTGAAGAGACTTCGAAATAAAGAGATTCCGTTAGTGAAAAGTGTTATGGCAGAATCAGTCAACAGAAGAAGCTACATGGGAACGTGAAGATGATATGAGAAGTCGCTACCCTGAATTGTTTCAACTAACCTGATTTCGGGGGCGAAATCCTTTTTAAGGGGGGGAGAATGTAATACCCGGGTCCCGTGCGTAAGTTGGCCAATAAATTTGCATGCATATTATGTGTTTATATGATTTTATATTTAGTATTTATTTAATTTCGTGACTACATGATACCTAACATTATAAGTTTGAAATTTAGGGTTTATTTTGGATAAAAATTAGAACTTTATGATGTGGTGGTGAGTTTCGAAATTTAAAATAGGGTTTTTATGAGAATCTTGAAAGATTTTGGTGTGAATTAGGAGAATTTCGAAATTTAAGTATGGTTAGTATTTAAGAATATCGAGTTGAGTTATTAAGAATGTCGAAATATTGAGAAGTTCGACATTTAGTTGAAATAGAATGTCGAGATGTTGGTATGAGGTGATGTTGATATCTATAAGGAATTTGAAATGAGAGATGCGAAATCTTAGGATGGATGGAAATAAGAGATCTCGACATTTTAGAATTTAAGTGCTAATAAAGAATAATTAACACAGGTATAAAACATTAATATTAGGTAAATGTCATAATCATTGAACTTATTATATGATTTAGAAAGGAATGAGTCCAAACTTTCAAACCTAAAAGTGAAACTAGAAAACGATTTAAGCTTAAGTAATAATATAATTAAAAGCTTTAAGATAACAATCTAGAAATAAAGAAGTCATTAGACGAGGAGAACAAGTTGAGAGGAGCGAAGAATAAAATTCATAATCACAAGCAACATGGATTAGGTAAGGTTTCTTGTTATAATTTTATATTCTAATTAGGTTTTGGTTTATCTAAGAATTTTTAAGTTGGGAGAAATCACGTAAGTTTATGTTATTTAGGGTTTTTGATTGTTGGAAAGGGAAGAACATCAATTATAGTGATATGATGTTTAAAGTGTTCTTGATAGATAAAATCTTGATCGAAAGATTTTTAAGGGTTTAGAATTAAATAGTGTTAGTAAAGATATCGAAATGTTATATGTAGTTGGTTCAAGTTTTATGAAAATGTCGATATAAATCTCGAGTTGGGATATATGATATGAGGATGTTGAAATGCATATATGTTGTACCGAGTTTTATGAATTGTGAAATATGATTTCGACATGATGTATGTGGAAAAGTTGATATTTATCAGATGTCGAATTAAATTGTTGTGAGGATATCGAGATCTTTGTCTTGAGGTTTCGATATTTATAACTTTAAGTAAGATGTCGATATGTCGAGTGAGAGGTTTTGAGATGTTATAAAAATGTCGAAATACTTATGTGTTTAGTTATGAAGTTTTGTGAATGTCGAGTGGAATTTCGAAGAAGAATTTGAATAAATATTGAGTGAGATGTCGACATGAGTTGTTGTGAGTTGAAAAAAAAAAAAATCGAATGAAAATGTCGAATTAAATTGTGAGTAATATGTCGACATTTTTGAGAAGTGAAGATGTCGAGTGAAATGTTAATAAGATGTCGAGATTCATTGTATAAGATGATAAATGTCGAAATTATGGTGAAGATGTCGATATGTGTGTAGAATTGTTTCGACATTTTCTTTGTGGGTTGAAGTGTATTGTTTCGAGGTTTTTATCATGAAATGTCGAGTGATGTTAGGAAAATGTCGAAAGCTATCAAACAATGAATATCGAGATGTATATATATAAATGTCGATATGATGATGATATAAAAAATGTCGAGATTATCATGAAATATCGAGATATATTTAATTCATGCGAGATTTATATAAATAGTATTTTTCAGTTTAGGTAAAGTTTTAAATTTAGGGTTTCGAAATTTATAAAAGCTGAAACTAGGGTTTTCTAAATTAAGCCAATTTCGTGAAATCGTAATTAAATTAACGAACTATAATTTTATATGTTTTTATTAATTAGGATTCGAAGGTTAGCGATTTAACCGTGCGATAAGCTAAGGATATCAGGTAAGTGGGAATTTCACCTACAACACATAATTGGATTATATGTGTACTAATATGTGACTAATTGCTTCGATGAATACGTGGTATGTGACTTATCTGTTATATGCGATTGTTTGGAATATGTGAATTACATATTTCCACTTACTGAGCTTTATAGCTCATCCCATGTTTTATGTGTTGTAGATGTAGCGAATCCGGTACGTAACATTTAGATGACGAGGCTGGTCCTCTGGAACTTCGCGTGACTTTTGAGGGTGGTGTGTACATGGATGCGACCTGTGTGGGCGCGTATGTTTAATTATGTTGTGTTTTTGTAAAAAAGTTTGATCGTATATAAAATTTGAACAATGTTTGTATTGTAAAATAGTTGGGTGTGTGTTGTTTGTAAAATCGAAAAATTCTATCGATGTTTCATATGTAATATATTTATTTTTATTTAGTCACGTAAGTTAGTGTAAGAAAATAGTAGTATATGGCGGGTCGTCACAGGTTGGTATCAGAGCTTCGGTTGCAGTTTCTGTAGACTGTCCATGTACACACACTCAAAAAGCACGGAAGACAGCCCTTGATTGTAAGTTATGTGATATTATGAATTTCATTGCATAATTATTGGCCTTAGGGACTGTTAGGGTAAGAGAGACAACATGGTTAGAACTAGAGGAGAAGGCAGTGGAGGAAACAATCTGAAGGCGAAAATGTAAACCCGATTGACAATCGTGATTCGGCTATTCTTCAGCTTACTGAATTAGTACGTCAGCAGTCTCAACAGATTCGAGAATTGATTCAGCAGCAAAACTCTGAGGGACAAGAAATAACGGAATCTCTCAGGCTGATAGGGTTGAAGCAGTGGGTGAAAGATTTCGTAAACTGAATCCACCGACTTTTGAGGATGCTATGATCCAACATCTGCTGAGGATTGGCTCAGAACATAGAGAGTATGTTCCAAATAGCAGGATTCCTGAGAATGAGAAAGTTCTGTGTGCTGCATTTCTACTGCGAGGAAGTGCAGGGCATGGGGGATACTATTTTGGCGATTGAGGATCAATCAACATGAGGTGGGAACGTTTCAAGGAACTGTTCCGAAAAAATACTTCACTGCACCTGTTCGAGCCCAACGTATGAATGAGTTTATCAATCTCAAACAAGGGCAATGACTGTGGCAGAATACATCAGAAAATTTGAACAACTGTCAAGGTTCGCGACACATATGGTGAGTACTGATGCTCTGAAGGTCGAACGATTTCTTGAGGGTCTAAAGCCGGAGTTGTATCGTGACGTAATATGGCCGGACTACAAGGAACTACATATGCTCAAGTGGCGGAGCGGGCGATGGTTGCAGAACAAGCTGAGACACGAATTATCGTGCTCATGAGGCAAAAGCGAAAGTTTGTGCCGGGAGCAAACTGGAGAGGTGGTAATCAGAAAAGGCAGTTCTTTCAAAAAGGAGGAAAGCCAATTTTCAGAATAGGCTGGACCACCTCAGCAACCAAATCCTAATCAGTGGAGACCTTCAGCTCCAATGCCAGCTTGCCCAAGATGTGGACGATATCATTCGGGTATCTGTTTCTCACAAAATGCTATCTGTTTCAAATGCGGGAAGACAGGCATTATGCAAGATCATGTATAGAAAAGACATCAGGAAATCAAGCTATGGCTCAAGCGAAACACCAACTGTGCCAGCACGCGTGTATACTTTGACTACAGAGGAAGCAAAACTAATCCGTCCGTGGTGGCAGGTATTCTACTTATTCACAAACTTCCGACATGCATTTTTAGTAGATTCAGGAGCTACGCATTCATTTGCATCCACTAAATATGTGACGAGACTCGGGATTACCACCACCCTGTCTGATTGTGAATAAATGTGACTGTTCCACACGGAGTTGCGATGCGAACCAATTTGTTTTACGGAATTGTCCTGTATTAGTTAATGGAAGAGAATTGTCCGTTGATTTAATAGTTATTCCGATGAACGACTACGAGGTGATTCTTGGAATGGACTGCTCTCGAGATACGGACTGTTATTGACTGCAATCGCAAGACAGTTACATTTAAAACAGAAGAGAATGAGCCTTCTATTTTTATGGGAACAACAAAGAAAGAATGTTTCTAGAATTTCAGCTACAAAGGCACAGCGTTTAATGAAAACGGGATGCGAAGTTTATCTAGTTTTCGCAAGTGAAATCAGAGGAACGTCATCTCCGAAATTAGAGGCTGTGCCAGGGTGTGTGATTTTCCTGACGTGTTCCTGAAGATTACCCGGATTACCACCGGATCGAGAAATTGAATTTACGATCGACTTAATACCAGGGTCTGCTCCAATCTCTAAGACTCCCTATCGGTTAGCGCCGACTGAATTGAAAAGAGTTAAGAGAACAGTTGGACGATCTTTTACAGAAAGGATTTTATTCCAACCCAGTTTTTCTCCTTTGGGAGCGCCAGTTCTGTTCGTGCGAAAGAAGATGGGTCGATGCGACTATGTATTGACTACAGAGAGCTGAACAGACACAATCAAGAATAAGTATCCACTACCCAGAATGATGATTTATTTGATCAACTACAAGGCGCAACAGTGTTTTCAAAATAGATTTACGATCGGGATATCATCAATTGAAGGTTCGAAAAGAAGACATTTCCGAAGCGGCGTTCATGACCAGATATGGACACTACGAATTTTTAGTTATGCCTTTTGGGGTAACTAATGCGCCAGCGGCATTTATGGATCTAATGAATCGAGTGTTCAAACAATTTTGGACAAGTTTGTCATTGTGTTCATTGATGACATTCTTATTTACTCGAAGACGAAGGAAGAACATGAGCAACATTTGAGGATAGTTCTGAGATATTACGAGAAAATAAATTATATGCCAAGTTCAAGAAATGTGAGTTCTGGTTGAGTCAAGTCGCATTTTTGGGCCACATTGTTTCTGGAAAAGGAATTTAGGTGGATCCTAGCAAAATTGAAGCTATCAACAATTGGCCTCAACCAACCAATGTGACAGAAGTACGGAGTTTTTTGGCTTAGCTGGATACTACAGAAGTTTATTAAGGATTTCTCAAAGATTGCATCAACACTGACAAAGTTAACAAGGAAGAATGGTTCCATTCCATTGGAGCGAGGAGTGCGAGCAAAGTTTTCAAGAATTAAAGAAGAGACTCACTTCAGCTCCAGTCTTACAATACCATCAGGAACTGGAGGATTTCAGTTTATAGCGATGCGTCAAGAAATGGTCTGGGGTGTGTATTAATGCAACATGGAAAAGTAATTGCATATGCTTCTCGACAATTGAAGGAGTATGAAAAGAATTATCCGACTCATGATTTGGAGCTCGCTGCTGTGGTTTTTGCTCTAAAAATTTGGAGGCATTATTTAATGGGGAACGATGCGAAATTTTCACGGACCACAAGAGCCTGAAATATTTCTTCACTCAGAAGGAATTAAATATGAGCAAAGACGGGGGTTAGAACTTGTTAAAGACTATGATTGTGTAATTAGTTATCATCCAGGCAAAAGCAAATGTGGTGGCTGATGCATTAAGTCGAAAAGCTATAAGCGGGAGTACAATTGTGGAAGTGGAGGTAGTGCAATTGGGAGAAGTCGAAGCAAAGTTGGCAGCATTAACTCTAAACCTACGATACTGGAACAAATCAAACGGGTGCAAGAAAATGATGAGTTATATCTGAAAATCAAAGACGCACAGACGGAGCAAACTTCAATTGATTTCAAAATACAAGAAGATGGAAGTCTATATTACAAGGGACCGTTTATATGTACCTGATGATGCGGAAATTCGAAGAATAGTAATGACGGAAGCACATGCGACGGATACTCAGTACATCCAGGACTACAAAAATGTATCGAGACCTTCGAATAAATATTTGGTGGCCGGAATGAAAAGAGACATTGCGGCATTTGTAAGTCAATGTCTAACATGTCAACAAATAAAGGCGGAACATCAAAGACCGGCATGGACATTACAGCCTTTGCCAATACCTGAGTGGAAGTGGGATCATATTACTATGGATTTCGTTGTTGGTTCTACCAAAGACTGTAAAAGGTTACGATGCTATTTGGGTATAGTCGACCGATTAACTAAGTCTGCTCTTTTCTACCCATAAGCTCGATGTTTCCCTGGAGCGATACGCAGAAATATATATACAAGAAATGTTCGACTCCACGGGATTCAATATCAATTATTTCGGATCGAGATTCGCGATTCTTATCAAACTTTTGGAAGAGTCTGCAGAAGCAATGGGGACTAAGTTGTCTTTTAGTACGCTTATCATCCTCAGACGGATGGTCAATCAGAACGAACTATCCAGACTTTGGAAGACATGTTGCGAGCATTGGTTTGGATTTTAAAGAAACTGGAGCAAATATTTGCCACTGATCGAGTTTTCTTATAACAATAGTTATCATGCAACTATTGGGATGGCACCCTATGAAGCTTTATATGGGCGAAAATGCGATCTCCCATACATTGGGATGAAGTTGGTGAACGTGCAATGTTAGGACCTGACATGGTTCAAGAGATGAC
>JAPQWV010002254.1:0-60430 GCA_027422505.1 Craterostigma plantagineum
AGAAAGAAAATGTCGATGAACTATTATAGATGGAAGAGTTTCTTCGAAGAGGAGGATCGCCTTGAGAAGCCGAGGAGGTATGGTGTCACGGAGGTCAGAGGTCCTAATTACTCGCATTTACTCAAGGCCTTCTCCAGGTACTTCGAATTACAGCTCCATTTTATGGTGGGAAATTGATCCTTATTGATATCTGTCTTCTGTTGGGTTTTTGTTCTGTTTCTACACTTATCGTGAGATGAATTCAAGGAAAATGCTCAATGCAGTAAAGGAGGAAGAAATATAAGCTGATTTGTAGCATAGTAGGTCGGCAGTTGTAGATTCTCTCATGTTTCTTGCAGTAGTGTGCTAAATGATATTAGTGTTATATGCTGACACTGTACGTGTAATATCTGTTGTAATCATAACAATTTATATTTCTGTAAGTGAACAAATGTCATGGTATGTGTTATAGGATGTTGGAGTCCATGGGACAGTTGTCGATGGGCTGAAATTTTCCGGTGGATCTCACAGTTTAATGAGCAAAAGTTACATCAGAGAAGTAACTGATATGGCACGCAAGCATAATGTGTATGTTAGCACTGGTGATTGGGCGGAACACATCTTGCGCAAGGGTCCTTCTGCTTTCAAAGATCATATTGAGGTAATGATAGGAAGGATTTTTACTTAAGTATTTTTATGCTTCTGATGTGATTCTTTGTTTTTATAGGAGTGCAAGAGATTGGGTTTCGATACATTTGAGATTGATGTGCTTCACTGGTGTTCCTGAAGAGGCTCTCTTGAGATATGTGAGGCTGGTTAAGAGTGGTGGACTCAGGGCTAAACCTATACTTGCCCTGAAATTTAGTCAAGTCCGATATACCGAGTAAAGTTGATAGAGCTTATGGGTCTTATATGGTGCCAAAACCTCGAAGTTCAGGTGAGCTTCTAGTTCTATAATATTGTATTCTTGAAAATGATTTCTGTAGCCTCTGTTAAGATTTGACGTTGTGAAGTTATCTTTTCTTTGGTTTTGGATTTAGTAGATTATGTGAAATCAGGCATTGATTCATTAGGCTAAAGTCATCTCTATTCAAGAAAATTCATATCTGCCTAACTATGAGCAAAGCTGATTTTGTGGGAGTTACAATCCTACAGAGGTAAAAGAATATTAAGAGTGCTACAGCTACATGGTTTAAAAACCACAAGAATCATAAGAAAGATTCACAAGAATCCTACTTTCATTGTTGATTAATCTCGCAAATAACTGCAAGGGCGTAGTAGATAATGGTGGTACTGTTTTAACATAGAGTTATAAATGTGATCATGTGAAGCAAAAAATGCTCTTTACACACTTTATGACTTCATACCATCTGTTTTTCAGAACTTGTGGAGGATGAAAATCTATTAATTCGGAGAGCAGAGAGGTGCCTCGAAGCAGGGGCAGACATGATAATGATCAATGCTGATGACATATGCAGACAAGCAAACGCTATGAGGGCCGACGTCATCGCCAAAATCATCGGACGCCTTGGCCTGGAGAAGACCATGTTCGAAGCATCCAATCCTAAGGCATCTGAATGGTTCATCAGACAATACGGGCCAAGGGTAATAATTATTAATTATGTCGTTATTACATAACAATTTTCATGAGAAAGCAGAGTGATTACGTTCTACTTCTACATATGTTTCTTGTCTTGGGAGCAGGTGAACCTTTTTGTGGATCATTCTCAAGTAATGGATTTGGAATGTCTCCGAGGCCGTAACCTTGGTAAAGACCATACTTCTGTTCTTGGCTCGTCCTATTTTCGAACCTAACGTATGTGCATGAAAAAAGGAAGTTTTAGCTCTTGTTATAAACCCATTTGTGTGTCATCATCTGTAGTATGTTGAATGTCAAATAAAATATTTGTAAGCCACAAAGCCGATGTTTGACTCGTCGTTTTTCTAAACATTGTCTTCATGATTATCTCGAGATTAAGGTTGGTTGATGTTTTTTCCCTCCTAACAAATGAAGGCAAATAAATAAATGGTGGCCTTCTACGAAAACATATGGATTGTCTATAAATCAACAAGAATATTTTATATGCTTTTATATCTGATAAATCTGATGTTTAAACTCCTCTCTCTCTCTCTCTCTCTCTCTCTCCCTCTCATGCCAGAAACGAGCCTCTCAACGCCTCAAAGAAACGCAGCATTGTGTGCGTTGAATGAAATTTCAAAGTCGTAACAAACTATAACAAGAAGATTCTCATTCATCTCCTCTCCACTCCTTCTACAAAAAAAAATAAAATAAATTAACCGAAACAAAAGAGCCTAAACCTTGTGTTAGAACACTCGTATAAATTACTAGTGAAAAAACTCTATACAAAAAAAAAGGTTACGATAATCTTCTGCATAAACGATGGAAGACTGCACAGAAATTTCCTTGGACGATATGCAAATGGTCGAAAACAAAGAGATTACAAATAAGAGACAACAATCACTTCATAATCAAGAAGGCGACGCCGACTGCGACCGAGACAAAAGCGTTCAAGTCGAAGAATCTCAAAGCCGAAAGGAGACGTCGGAAGAAACTCAGCGATCGAATGTTGGAACTGCGCGCCTTAGTCCCCATCATCACGAACGTTGAGAAAATTCTCCATCACATAATAATGAAAAAAAAAATTTATACATTCGACATATTTAACCTAATAATTCTGATGAAAACCTACTTCGTTCTTTCGTCTATAGATGAATAAGGCGACAATAATCACCGATGCGGCCGCTTATATCGAAGAGCTACAGAGAAAGTCAGACGATCTTCGGCGACAAATAGTTCAAAGCGATTCGAATTGTTTAGGACGAAAAGAAACCTAATGTCGAAGATCTGATCAATGCTGAGCAAGAAATGGCTAAATGGGAGTTATAGTGAGACTCTTTTGATCATACTTAGTATTTGTAATTATGCTTAAAACATAAAATCTGTTAACGCAATTTTTTGCAGAATGAAGTTCAAGTAACTCCGATGAATGAGAGGAAGCTATGGATAAGGATCGTTTTCCCGAAAAAGAAAGGGCGGGATTACGAAAATATTGCAAGCGATGAGTGGTTTCGGGCTTGATATAACAGATACTAGCATTACTACATCTAAAGGAGCAGTTCTTGTTACTTCATCTGCTGAGGTACATACCAATTTACAGCATTATGTGATTTCAAAAAATTTAAGTATATTTTTATTTTAAATTGTTTGCTGAGTGTTCTCAGGGAATAAACTTTGGTTTGGGGAGTGGTGATCAGATTAAAGATTTCCTGCTGGAGATTATAAGAAGCATCTGAAGAAGTTTAGTTAGGTGGTTATTATTGATGTTGAGGATTGACTATGCAAGAAGGGGGGAAAGAAAAGAAATTCTATGACATGATAATATGTTGTCCTACAACCATGATATGTCTAAATCTTTGGTAGGATTAGTAGATTAATTAACACGGAAGATGGATTAAGAAATAGAGATAGCAGAACAAACGTGAAACGAGTTATAATACCTGCAAATGTTACTTTCAGTTATCATGATTTTCATTTAAACCTTAGATTTGAGAGATCTTTCTTTCTTTCTCCTCCCAACTTTTGTGGATATGATATTTAAAAAAAAAAAAGAAACTTGTAGTAAAATATTTAGATAGCTCAACAAACATGAATCAACAAATGTTTCACTGATAATGATCTTCATCTTCAATTCTTAACCTATAATCTTAGTCTGGAATCCACATAGTTAATCAAACATGATGGACCAAAAGGCGAAAATTGTTCATTTGGCACAAAGTGTTGACTTTTCAACCTCAGACACACATGCAAAGGAATGTGGAGGAAATCATTTTATTTTATTCTTCAAATGATGTATGAGATCAGTGACGGACCCAGGTTTCAATATTGGGTTGGGGGGGGGGGGGCAAAAGTAACTTCAATACTCAGGGGGGTCAAATATAAATAAATAATAACTTTTGGAGCTTAAAAAAAAGAGGCAAAAAATCCACTTTGAAGGGATCGAACCTGGTCAGAGGTGTTACACGGCTTTAACAATAGTGACATTGCCACTAGACTAAACACAATTTTGTTACAAAATCGTCTAGTATCTATTAATATTCGATTCGGGTGGGGGATCAATGGAACCCCCCAGCCCCAACGTACCGTGCCTGTATGAGATGATGTTTTTTTGAGCATGGAAATAGCCATAAAACCCTAAAATTAGAGAGAGAGAGAGAGAGAGAGAGAGAAAGGAAAAATCTTGTCCGGATGGATAAGGGTGAGAGTGGTTTTAGTTTTATTGGGGTAGTTGGGAATAGGTACATATATATTACCCGGGTGGGGTAAGAGGTCTCGAGTTTTGGTTTAAACACGAGTGTTAATTTGTACGCTGTAATATTCTCAATATAGTAAAGCTGGTGCTCTCCGTGGAGGTAGGCGGTATTGCCGAACCACGTAAAAATCTCGTGCTCTCTCTTGTTGTCATTTCGGCTTTATATTATCCCAACAAAATTGTCACGAGTCCAAAATCAACCTTCCGTTGTGCCCTAAATATTACCGCTCAATCCCAACAAGTGGTATCAGAGCCAAGCCTAATTGATATTCTGAGTACGCTCTGTCATTGCAGCCTTGTCTTATCTTCCACATCAAAAAAGATATCAAGAAGGTTTATCATTACAGGGGAGCCAGTGTCGGGTCAAGCTGTTGAATATCTGCAAGGATAATGGCAGCGGAAAACAATTTCAAAGTGTGGCATTGATGGTACGGAGAGTTTCACTCTGTGGCAGAGACGAGTGAAGGATATACTTGTTCACCAAGGCCTGGCTAAGGCTTTGGACGGGGACAAGGCAAAGCCGGAGAAAATGACGAAGGAAGATTGGGCGGATTTGGGATCAAGATGTGTTAGCACAATCCGTTTGTATATTGCGGATAACATTATCAATAATGTTGTTAATGAGGATTCTGCACCAGATTGTGGGCGAAGTTGGAGGAGCTGCATCTCGGGAAAAACTTAACCACAAAGTTAAATCTGAAGCGGGAGCTGTACCGGCTGAAGATGGAGGAAGGTGGAAATCTCATGGATCACATTAGCGTGTTCAACGGACTCGTGGATCAACTTGTAAAAGTTGATGTAAAGTTGGAGGAAGAATATGAGGCCTTTTACTTCTTACCTCGCTTCCTGATTCTTATGATAACTTGGTCACAACCATCTTGTACGGAAAGACTACAGTAAAGATGGTGCATGTGCAGTCAACTCATTGGTGCATGAAAAGAGGAGACGATCAAATTATGGAGATAGCCAAAATTCGTCGTTGGCTATACATGGGGAGAATCGTAGAGGAATGTTCCACGCCAGGAATTTGGAGGTAGCAGCAGGTCCAAATCAAAGAATGACGGGAAGGACATCGTGTGCTACAAGTGTGGTGACCCGGGACACATCAAGAGGAATTGTCCGACTTGGAGGACGAACAAGAATGGTGAGAAAAAATCCACAACCATGATAGCACAGGATACGGATGATGTTGTAGACGTTCTCATAGTCTACAATGATGGCAATTTTCTCAGGATGAATGAATATTTGATTCGGGTCGAAGTACCATATTTGCTCCGAAAAGAAAATATTTTGATGCGTTCCAGAAGATACAAAGAGGTTCGATTTCCATGGCTGATGGATACCGTCATGCGGTTCGTGGTGTTGGAACTGTGAAAATCAAAATGACTGACGGAGCGGTGCGGGCTTTGGGTGGTGTGATCTTTGTCCTAAAGTTACGGAAGAATTTAATATCCGTGAGCCAGTTAGATTCCAAGGGCTATGAGAGTTTCATAGAAGGGAGAGTCTGTAACATCACACGTGGCGAAAAAGTCCTACTGGAGGGAGAAGAGCGTGGAGATTTGTATCGTCTGGGCGAGAGTGTGGTTCATAATACTCTGACTTGATGGTTCATAAAATCGCGCGCGCGTGAAATGCAGACGATGGTGAGAAGGGAAATCCTGCTGGAGAAGTGGTTGCATCGAAGTCCCTCTTCAAATTCAACGAGTAGAGTCGGTTGGACACATTGGATTGGCCGCGGGTGAATCAAGTGGGTAGGACCTGAATCCTTGATTCGGATATGTGTAGCTGGTACAAGGAAGGCCAATGGACGTACGTGGTATTTACGAACGAGTTACTCTCATTCTCGGGTTCACTGGAGTGCTCTCTGAAGACGCCTATGTTGAAAAGGGTGGAGAATTGTTGACTTTTCAACCTCACACACACATGCAAAGGAAGGTGGAGGAAATCATTTTTTATTTTATTCTTCAAATGATGTATGAGATGACGTTTTTTGAGCATGAGAATGCCTATAAATAGGTTTGCTTGCTCAATGTATTAATCACCCTAAAATTAACGAGAGAGAGAGAGGTGAGAGAAAGAGAGAAATAAATAAAGAAAAGAAAAATTTTGTCCGGGTGGATAAGGGTGAGAGTGGTTTTAGTTTTACTGGGATAGTTGGGATATGTACAAATATATAACACGAGTGTTAATTTGTACGCTGTAATATTCTTAATATAGTAAAGCTGGTGCTCTCCGTGGAGGCAGGCGGTATTGGTCAAACCACGTAAAACTCTCGTGCTCTCTCTTGTTGTCATTTCGGCTTTATATTATCCAACAAAATTATCGCGGGTCCAATCAACCTTCCGTTGTGCCCTAAATATTACTGCTCAACCCCAACACAAACATATACTCATCCCTCTTTGCATGGCCTAGTTAAAATATATAGCAAATAATACTTGTATAAATATATACACACATAATTGTATCAATGGCCAAAATCTAAAATTATTTGAAATTGGGTATCATTTAGCATTAATTATTATATATATATATATATATATATATATATATATGTTCGGTCTTCGGAAACAATTTTATGGCAATATAGTTGGATTTGGTGGTTCTGTTGTTTCAATATGAAGTTGGTAGTGGCCATGCCAGCGTGGATTATAACTTATTACGAGTTAGCTGTTTTCATCTTTTTTTTTCTATACATTTATGCTGTTTTTTTTTTTTCGGATATCCGACCGGTTCCAGGTTGCCCCGACTAATCCGATTCGCCCCGCGTCGCGTACCTGGTAACGGCAGGTGAGGCTCCCAAAGGGGGTGCTGCGTACACAAGGATTCGAACCCGCGACCTTGCTTAAGCGATACTAAGCCGCTTACCACTTGGACCAACACCATTGGTTTATACATTTATGCTGTTAGATGTAGACATGTAGCGTAATTTACGCATTCATATTTCCGCTACATTCGTATACAAAATTCAGTTGAAGCTGTAAAATAAATAAATAAATAAATAAATAAATCTATGGGCATCACGAAATTAACTCCAAACTCTTTATATCATTCCAAAACTTTTTCCAGTTAGTAAGTAGTTTTCTCCAGTCATTACACACTACGAACAAACTCCCTACATTAGTTTCCAGTTTTCCTCAACAACCTCAAGAAAACGACAAGAAAATCAAAGCCCAGAAATGAAACAAGCAACTTGCAAGAAAAGCTGAACGAAGTCGTCTTACAACTGTGTTCGCACATCATCGCTGAGCTTCAAACCCTAACTCTTTCCTCGGAATTTTCTTCACTAACCACCTGCAATTTCCATCCAAGAATCATTAGAAGAGATTCAATATATACAGATATATATATATATATATTATATATATAAATATGTCAAAAACTTATAACACAAACCTTGAGTACAAAGGGGAGGGTCTTCAAAGAGAGATAGAGACATCTGCTTATGAGCTACGCCGATGTCGAACAAGATCAGACCAGACGAAGGATCGCTAACGATGATGTCTTTCACGGGCAACCATAAGAACAGCTCTAACTGAGACAACCCTTCGACTCCAATCAATCCTCCATAGCTCAGATTAGCTCTTACAACGCTTTCGAAGAAAACCCTCGTCTCAAATTTGGCGACGCAAGGAGCTTCGAGGTACACTTGTAGCAACCCATCTTCGCCGAGTTTGTAAGACCTCACGCCGTTCTTTGGGAACAATCCCGCCGGCAAACCTCGGCTGATGAGAAGCTCGTGTATGGAGGTTTCCGTCGAGGGACGCGGCGGCGGCGGTGGTGGTGGCGGCGAGGGAGAGTACAGACAGATGTAGGAAGAGGAGTGATATGAATGTGATGGTCATTTCTCGGCTTCTTTTTCTTTTGAGAGAGAGAGAGAGAGAGAGAAATTGGAGGATGTTAAGGAGTTTTTAAGGAGTGGAAGTGCGGGGTCCACATTATGATTAATCCTATTCCCCTTTTAACCTCACTTGCAATATGGATTTTATACTTAACTAGACCAAGCATATACTTAACTAGATCAAGAAATGTATAAAATCAATAAAAATCAATATATATATATATATATCTTTTCATTTAATCTTGTAATAGGATACCTGTAACGCGAATAACTGATAAAAGTACAAATTTTGTATTAGGTGGTGAGTCGTTGCACAGAATTGTTCTTTAGATAATAAATGCCATTTATGCAATTAGTTGAGGAAGAGAATAGTGAGAGGTTATATTGGTAAATTAAGTTTTAAAGTCCTTACCAAACGTTCGAGAATAGGCTTGAATCTAAAGTTTGTTGTGCATGGTTAGAGAATCATGTGAATAAAGGGTTAATAATAGTGTGCTTAATCATTCTGTATTATTAAGTCGAAGAAGCTTCACATTTTTTGGCATTCGATAGGAACGTCGGAGATTACGAAGTTCCAGCTACTTTAGTTCACTTACTCGAATATTTATATATCTATTATTACTTAATTTCTTAATTTAATTTTTTTTAAATTATGATGTCGGTTGTAGCAATGGCGGAGGTAGAGTTTTTTCTTATTAACTAATAATAAAACTTTGGAACTGTATTACAAAATTAAATAAGATCGAATTGGACAGTAAATAAGCCAAAATGCCTCATGATCATCATGGTATATGTACGGAGTCGATTTTTTAAAACCTAAATATGATTGATAATTATTATTCCGACAACAACTTGCTTTCTCCTGATGACTTTTTTAGGCTTTAATGTAAGATGAGATTTTTTACGTGATTTGTTTGGAATATTCGGCCCCTTTTTCGTAGAAACTAATAATTAACGGCGAGAAAAAAATACACAGAAATTTGTTACTTGGCTCGAGAATCACAAATAATTGCTTAGAAGACATTTGAAGTCTTTGACCCTGTCTGAATAATTGCTCTTGAGACAAATAATTTGCAGCGCTTTCAATTTAGCCCCCTAAGGTTCGTAACATATGGCTTTCTTGCATATCAAAGCTTCTTCAGTCCCTGACATTCAAATGTTATTACATTACGAAGAGGATTCAGAACTTGAGGCTTCTTGTCTTGGTCGTCTTCGCTCGGAAGGAGGGCCATCTCTTTGCCTAACGTACGCTTTGCTCTTTGATTTCGAACCTCGAGATTGCTTCGGTTGGTAAGTTGGATATTGACAAGGGATAATCTCTCCGTTAATGTATTTATCTCCTACAAGAAGTAATCGATTTAAAGAGTCATTCGTTGTTATATCAATAAGGGATTGCAAGAAAATGACAAACCTCCATAGTCCTTGTTCTTGACATCAATGTATGAATCGGGCAGCACCCACAAAAACTCCAGGTAGACCTAAGAAAAAGACGATGAATGCGTAATATATTTCAGTTAATGATAGAAGTGAATGAGGGGGAATTAAAGGAATGGAATAGTGTGTATATACCCTTAAACTTTTCGGATGTTTCTTCAGATACTGTACATTGGAACCCAGTGTAAGTAGTGGTACTGAAGGCATACATATTCTTCTTTGCTTCTTCCATGCTAGACACAGAGAGATGAGATCAAAATATAAGTAGCTTCTTCAGAAAAGATCAAATGTTCCAAGGAACCGTTGAGAACTTAAAAAACTCAGATAAAATATCAGTGACTGCAATTGCAACTGCTTAACGCATCAGAGTGTAGTTCCTTCCCATCTTAGAATAACATTACTTATAAGTGAAAATTAAGCACAATGTGTTCATAGTAGCATGTAAATAGTCGAAAAATTGGTGAATCAAATGCACACGAACGGGTCATTACTTATCTGCATTATCAGTAACTCATGGGGCATCACACATAGCTTCAGAAGCTAACATAAAGATGTAAGAACTATGACTGCATAAGTTTCGGGAGAAAGAATCATAGCCCGCTAAAAAAAAAAGATTTGATCTTTGGCCTTAGGCATACAGTGGTACAACTCTTCTTCAACATTTATCATCAGAAACTGCAAACTCACAACGAAAACTCCCACAAAGGCAAAACTGGTAGAAGCACAAAATTAACCGCGAACGAGCTAAGCATAGTAACAAACACCTAGACTGCATTTTTTCCCCAATCCACACTCCAAAAACAAAGAACGGAATACATCACGAAATGAAAACGTCGCAGCTCAAAACAAAGAGGTACGAACGGTAACCACGGAAAGAGAAGACATGGACGAGCTAAAAAAAAAAAGCACACCTTCCAAGAACAGTCGCAAGAGTGTTGAGATAAGTCTCAATCATCTGCTCCCTTGTAGGCGCGGGGTCTTTAGGGAACTCCATGACTATAAGCCAGTGGTTATAGTCACAGCCTGGTAACATTATCGTCTCCCTCTCCTCACTGCTACTATTTCTCCTCGATGAATAATCCCCTCCATCGGACAACGCTCTCACTGCGAAGGTTCTTGTCCTAATCGAGCGTGGAAGAGTGCACAAACTGTACGATAGGGAATAATTCGCAAGAACGATAGATTGACTTCTGTGGGTCAGGGGTTTGGAAGAACTGAGAGGTTTAGAGCTAGCGTTGCCATGATTCTTTCTTCCCTGTTGTGCGAAGGAAGACGATAAGGTTAAGGTTGTAATAATATAAAGTAATTTTGTTTTCGGAGATATTTTCCAATTATGCTTCTTCGTGGGCCTTAGGAGAGGCCCAGCCCATCAAAGGCATGCTTATCCGATGGTTACGGTTTAATTATCGGGGCGATTATGGATCTGTTCGATTTGAACCGACCCATTAAGAATGTAACGGCGACGTATAATTAGGGTTGTCAATGAGGCAGGATTCCCGGTCCCCGCGGGGATCCGCCCCGAATAGGACAGGGAATCCCCACTATTCTACCCCCGCGGGGCGGGGACGGGGGAACATTTTTTCCCGCGGATATCCCCGCCCCGTTCCCCGCCTCGTCCCCGATAATAAAAATAATATATATTATATTCAATTAATATTATTATAAGATAAACAATATTAATATATACTTTGAAAATATTAAAACAATATAAATATGATTAAAATATAGCTTAAATACTATAAATAATATTAAAATATATTTTAAATAATATAAATAATATTTAAATATATTTTACAATAATATTAAAATAATATTAATTGAATTTTTTCTCTAAAATAGTGACGGGGCGGGGAATCCCCGCGAGGACGGGGACGATTTCGTCCCCGTTTGCCTCGCGGTGGACGGGGATTGGATCCCCGCCCCGAACCCGCCTCGTTGACAACCCTACGTATAATGATTTGGTGATATACTCTTTTTATTAGATATTTCTCAATATAATGAATCCATATAACAAAGTAGATTAGGCCACCAGTTATGGTTATTGAGATTTTTAGGGAGTTGCTTAACCTCTCTGAACGATAATATGACATGTAGTTTTTTGGCTTCAATTCAACAGATAATTTAGTTTTAGGACTGTGATGAATCTTATCCATTAACTTCCTCACTTTTGACCTTATGTTTCCTATTTTCTGCAATATTGCTTTGACCATTTAATTTATCTAATCGGTAATATCTCATCCTTAAGATATGAATGAGGTTAACTTGCTCCATGATAAATATGCTATCATGACGTGATATCTTATAATATAACGAAACTCCTCAAAAAAAAAAAAAAAAAATAGAGTTCATTATTCTTTTCTTAGACACAGGTACTACTGCAGAAAAACCAAATATTATAATATATTCAAATTATATTACGAACTAGGATATTTTATTATTAGATTATTCATACATACTACAAACTTAATATCTTACCAGAAGCAATTTCACAATAAATAATTGCACAAGCCAAATAGCCTCAATAATTTCACATATCTTTCTTAGCAGCAACATCGAGCAACTTGGATGAAATATTATATGACCTACGAAAAAAACAAACGGGAAAAGAACAAGGACCGAATTAAAAGTAGGAAAAATGGCTGACTTGTAACTTGTAAGGATATAAAAGCAATGATATTTATACTATTGTAACGTACGTGTCTGCACTTGAGAGTCTGTATATAACACACACACATGTATATATATTTATTTCTCCTACCCTACACATATATTTTTTATAAAATATTCAGAATTATTCTTTTATATGGAAATGGATTCGATATACCAGTTTCCATTATACCAAAGTACCTAAACAATCAAAGGTCAAAAGATACACGATTACACATACTAATGTGTGTTGTGCATACGTTTTCCTTTGCATATATATGCGACACACACAGTCACACAGCACAACCAGAGATTTGGATATATACGAATTCTAGATAAGGGTAATAATAATAATATCTAGAGAAGTAAAATATCAAAAAAAATTCAGAGTTGAAGCTAATTGATATACCAAGTTGACTAGTACAGACATGGCAGATGAACTTCAAGGTGGTGTCTGTGGAGAAGGAAACATATGGAACATATCCAGGAATTTCTTGGGCTCATCTCCATGTTCTATGGTGGTCAACGATATGGGGTGGCTACCTAATAATCATCAAGATTATTCGATGTTCATGGACTCGAAATCAATATCCTCGTCGAAATTAAATCCCTACTCGACTGATTCTTCATCAGACGGATTCACTCATATGTTTTCATCGACCAGTAATGATATGTGGAGCCATAGCTTGCTGTAAGTTCGTCTTCTTACTTGTATTTCTAGCTCATAAATAAGGCCTTTATTATGAAACCCTAAAATTTTTTATGACCAAAAAGCTCATGATTTTCTTTTACTGTCATCATCTTGGTATCAGATTTCACGATGTAAGAACAGATGATAACTATCTTGAGATGCTACAAGAAACGACATGTCTGAACTCTAGCATGACGAACTGTTTTCAAGAAACAAGTTTCATCGACTCCCCTCAGATTGTGGCTGATTCTTCGATGATCAATCATTGTAATACACCATCCTTCGTATCCCAAAAAATTTGCGACATAGATTCTCAGCTCCAAGAATTTTCTTCATCTAAGAATAATCCGATCGTCAGTAGTAACTCATCTTCGTGTATGGCTTCTATGAATTCTGGGTTCAATCAATCTTTTATGAATGATAAGATAAAGCCTAATCTACCCAGCTTCAACCTCAAGGTACAAATGCTTATGCCCTTACTTAAATTCTCATATATATATGCACATATATAATATTGGTATCCTAAATTTGTAATGTTTCAGAATAATGAGTCATCTGTGGCAAAGCGTCCACGAATTGAACCATTGCCAACCTTCAAGGCATGATAAATATTTGATCCCTATATTAGTTTTAATTAGTATATAGCTACATTAATACGATTCATCAATAGTTAGTATTGACTTGTTAGGTCCGAAAAGAGAAATTTGGGGACCGAGTAACTGCCCTGCAACAGTTGGTTTCCCCTTTGGGAAGGTAAACTAACTACAATTACTATTATTATTATCGTGATTTTGCCTGATTTATATATATTGAGAAGGTATAAAATTTACAACCAGTCTACATTATAAGTAAACGAAACTGCATGGTATCAATAATCTAACAAATTGCGAACATCATTGATTATTAATTTTCAGACGGATACTGCATCGGTTCTTCACGAGGCAATTGAATACATCAAGTTTCTACACGATCAAGTCAAGGTGACTGAAAACGGCCCTATGCCTGCTAGTTTAATTTTCTGAATCTAACAAACAAGAAAATCGAATTTTTTCGACCCGTTTTAATAATAATATCGTATTCGTAGACTTTGAGTGCACCTTATTTGGGAAATGGATCTCCTCCTATGCTTCAAATTCATAAGCAGGTAAAGAAAAAATCTTGTCTTGGGATAGTTCACGCATGTCCTAATAGTCATTATTAAAAATAGGTCAATAATGATCAAGAGGAGCTAAAATTACTACAAGACCTAACAAGCCGTGGCCTTTGTCTTGTCCCAATGTCAAGCACGTTCGCCATTGAAGCTGAGACTAGTGCAGATCTTTGGGCACCTATGTTTGGACCATGCTGATAATAATAATCAAGAAGAAGAAGACCATAGACTGCTTTAAAGATTTGATGAGATCTCTTATTCGTAGTACTGTAATTATGTATTCACCAGCTGATAGGGCAAATAGGAAAGGGGTGAACCAACAAGAAGGAATTGGCGAAAGAACGACAGCCAATTCTTGGTTCTGTTACATATGTCTGGTAAGTTGCAAAAAGAAAAAAGAAAAAAGAAATGAGTCAACCTCTATTTATCTATGTGATTGGGTTGTAATAATTATTGTTCGACAAGAACAACTCTTGAAAGTACCTTATACAATCCACAATTATATCGTAGTTCGTAATTAGGCCGATTGGTGAGTTGATCACTTTTAATCATTATATGTTTCGTTCTATAAAAGTGTAACTAATATTTTCACGAGTAATAACATGCCGAGTTTATCTTAAATAAATTAAATATTAATAACCATCATCGCCATCTAAATCTACTCTACGATCATGCTTGTCAATATCTACCGAAGGTTACGCATAATGAATGTCAAGGTTAGCACACTGCAGAATTTAACCACCATCAATAAAAATGATTATACAACAAACAATTTAAATTTATACACACTATGATCTTGCTGTTAGGGTTGTATATGTCAACCAATTCACGCTTACATCTCCTCCGTGGCCAACCCTAACACCTCTCTCTAACCTAGGGCTAAAAAATCCTGGCTCCTTCGGTTCGAGCATGCGCAAATCCTCGTCTTCTTCTAACATCGAAACCACTTGAGACATCGTTGGGCGTTCTTCCGCGCTATTTTGCACGCAAAGCAAACCGATTCTAAGGCATCGCCTCACCTCGTTCTCCGCGTGGGGCCCTTCTGATAATATTCGATCCATCAGTTCCATATCCCTTCCCTCGTGCCACAGTTTCCACGCCTGTATATTAAAGCGCACGCACAAAACTAGGGTTTAGTATATGGTCGAAACTTTCGCGCAATGCGATAACATTGCGAGGAATTTTTCTCTTTTATTTGCATTTTAATTTTAAATTCGTCGAACCCATTCTGATGAACGACACTTATGCAAAACTATAAGGCCCATATTTTTGCACATGTGTCGCAAAGGGGAAGGCAAGAGAAAGGCCAAGGAAATGGTATGTAAACATTTTTCGATTTAGGGTTTCATGGCATAGCACTATATATATATATATATGTATGTATATATATGTATGTATGTATGTATGTATGTATGTGTACTTACATGTCCTAAGAGATTGAAGTCATGGTCGGGGCATGAAACCCCCAATTTCTTTCTCCACTTATGGTTTCGAGCGCTAATACGCCGAAACTGAAGACGTCTGACTTTGAAGAGTAGCGCCCGGCCGTTGCGTACTCTGGCGCCATATAACCACTAAATCGGCGCATCCATATATATCGCAAGTTAGCTATATTGCGCGTATAATATATATATATATATATATATATATATATATATAATATGTGTGTGTATGTTATAAAGATATATTTTTGGACTTACTATGTCCCAACTATTCTTCTCGTAATTTCTTCACGGTCATCCTCGCAGGCTCTAGCCAGGCCGAAGTCCGATATCTTAGGGTTCATATCTTCGTCGAGCAAAATATTGCTCGCCTTGAGATCGCGGTGAATAATCCTCGACCTCGAACCCGAGTGAAGATAGTCTAAGCCCTTAGCTACCCCTTTGAGGATCGTGAAACGCTTGTCCCACGTCAGCACCCTCTTCCCCGCATCGTCTGCAAAAGAGATGGATCGACTTTTTTACGCATATATAATTTTTTTTATCTATAGCGCAAATCATTATTGTTATAATATACCGAAAATGAATCGGTCGAGGCTCTTATTTTCGAGGAATTCATAGACGAGCATTCTTTCATCTCCTTCAGTGCAGCAACCGATGAGCTTGACTAGATAACGGTGCTGAAGCTGAACGATCATTTTGACCTCGTTCTTGAATTCTTCGAGTCCTTGGCGAGATTGCTCGGACAGCCTCTTAACTGCTATTTTCTGTCTGTCTTCCATTGTTCCCTGCTTATATATCGCGTACGAATTACTCTTCATAAATATCACATTATATAAATTGTGTGTTTTCTTGTTAATCTCAATAAACTTACCTGGTAAACAGGTCCAAACCCTCCTTGGCCAATCTTGTTTGCAAGGGAGAAATCGTTGGTAGCAGCGGAGATAGTGCTCAGGTCGAAAGATTGAACGCATTCGTCTTCTTCGTCTTCGGCGATCGTAGGTTTTCTCAAATCACATCCTAACATAGGAATACCATTTCCAAAAGCTTTTGAGTTAGTCCCTCTAACGTCTTTAATTAAAAACAAGGAAAGTGTTTAAGACAAATCTTGATTCTACCTTTGTTCTTCCTAATGAAGCTCACTGCACAGAAGAATATCGTAGCCACGAATGCTGCTATGAGAAGGCCAACGATCGGTTTAACATCTCTCTTTGTCTGAGAGCGGGCCAACGATCCTATAATGTACAAGCACAAACGACACAATTGTGCCACATAAATCAACACATTTTTCATAATGTGTCTGGCAGATATAGCAAAATTAGGATCGAAAGGTTCGTTGCTATCCAATTCGACACGTGCAAATTGAAATGAGAAATAATCATAACAAATGCCTGAATTGTGCACGATCAGATACGTACGTAACGCTGTAATAAAGTAGAATATATTACCTAACTCATCGCTTGCCATACGAACATAGAGGACCTCCCCACCGTGTGGCGAATATCGAATATCGATCAAATCGTCCATCCAAACTATGCAATCGCTCCCATTACCGTAAACATTAAGGCTCGTGTAAGCCATGCACGAACAATGCTTCAGGCACTGATTCTCGCATTCCCTAAGGTTCAAACCTCGCCAGATTGTGTGCTTATCGGGCAGTATTAAACCCTCGAACTTCAAGAATCCATCGCTTCCATCAGTGCAGTTCAGTGCAATCGCCGATCGTCTGCAACCCTTCAGAGAAGATCGAGATCTATGCCTGCGTTTGTGTGGAGAACGATCTACGAAACCCTTAAGACACTGACATCCTTGACCATTGGGGTAACAAATCCCATAAGGTCCACACAAGCCATATCCATCGCACGTGTCGCTGTTCAGCGTAAGAACAATATCCCAAACGTTTGAACTACTGTTCCATTTCATGAACTGTACGAACCCTAAGGGACTCACCACCATCCTCAACAAAACGGAGCTATTCAACGCCTCAAACGTTAGGTAAACACCTTCAGAAGTGGAAATATAATATGTCTTGAAAATAGGGTTTTCGGTAATGTAAATGTTCCCCAACCTCTGCCAATCCCAAGGGCCCCACCTCGACTGAGTTACGTGGTTTCTTCTGAGGACCATCTGAGACAAGCTTGGGGAGTCGATGCTCAGTGTGAATTCACCCCAAGATGGATCCTTGGGTGTTCTCCACGACGTTAGCATAAGGTTCATCCCTTCTTGAAAATCCCAGCCAAGCTTCATTCCTGGTAATAACGTGTCAGAAGGAGTGTTAAAGCTCTGCCATACGTAGTTTTCGTCTTTGTTTTGACCCACTTCGATTACGAGGTTTCCCGAATCTAGGAGCACCATTGAAGCCTTGGAAACTGCTGCTTGGTTCAGGCAAAAAATGGTGATGTTCTTGGAGTCCATCTGAAGCAAGAGGTTACCGTTAGGGTTAAAGACGAGCTTGACGTCGTCGCCGGACAAAGGCTCGTGCCTGTTGAAAACCCATACGACGGTCAACGGTTCGACTCCTCTGAACCAAACGCCGAAATACCATAGCTCGGCCTGATTCGAAGAACTCTCTTCGTCGGCGTGAGAAGAAACGTTGAAAAATCCCACCTCGAATAGGCTGTTGTCGGAGATTAGTGTGTGTTCTTTATTCAGAGACTGTCGAGGGTATAGATTGTTCTTCGCGTCAATGCATCTGAACGACGCTAAGGCGAAGATAAAGCAGATCTTAATCAGACAAGATTGGTAAGAGTCCTCCATTTTCTTGGTGAGAAACAAGGTCGATTTCGTGCTGGCTTCTGGGATTTGCAGCTTTTTCTTAATTCTATTTTCGTTTTTCTTTCTTAGAGAGGAGAGGGGAAAGAAAAGTACAGTGATTGTTCAGAGCCGTTTCGTAGGTGGTCGTAGTAAAGATTTTTCTTCTCTCAGTTGACTAACTTTACTCAGGTGTGTGTTCTTAATCATTTGGAGATTTCACCTACAGATTGGGATTATCTGTTATAAATGGTTGGAACGTGCCACGTGTCATCAGAATATTCTGCTGGTGAAATATTATTTCATTATACTCATCCTTCCTAGTCAACATTACGCAAGATTTGATTGACACTCAACTCAAGAGAATATATCCCAGAAAAAAAAAAGGAAATCTGACTTACGTTTGACTTCTTGAAAATACACAGAATATTGACACACACCACCGTTGACTTTTACCTCCCTCCAACACAGTAAGAGTAATCTTGTTCGTACTCCGATTTTTCGACGAAGAAGACGATTCGCCCATCAAAGACGAGCTCATCGTATCCGTGAATCCCGGGCGCTCGGGTTTGGGCAGTTCGACGATTTCGCTGACGAGCATCGACACGACCGTAGATATGCTCGGCCTCTTTTGAGGCGATTCTTGGACGCAAAGAAGCCCTATGTTTACGCACCTCATAATCTCCTTCACGTTCGCCTCGCTCGATATTCTCACATCTACAAAGCCGCCCAAGTCGCCCTTTTCGTCCACAGCTTCCACGCCTTCGAAAAGAAAAGAAAAAATATTATTCAGCATCTTTCGCCCGCGGGTCCGCCCCGCCGTCGGGTAGGGTCGGGTCGAGAGTTGACTTACGTAGCCCAGAAGACCTAATGATAGCTCGTCGTTGTAAAACCTAGTGTTTCTTTTCCCGCTCACGATTTCCAGCAGAAGAACGCCGAAGCTGAAGACGTCCGATTTTTCAGAAAATCTGCCCCAAACGGCGTACTCGGGGGCCATGTAACCACTGAGGCGCAACACAACGAAAAAGAAAACGCGTAATAAGAACGAAGCAGAAAAAAGGAAAAAAAAGGGCGCTCCTTAAGAAGGTAGACGCACGTACTAAGTTCCGACGACTTTAGCGGTGTTGGCTTGGTCTTGATTGCCGCCGAAGATCCTCGCCATGCCGAAATCGGAAATCTTCGGCGCAAAATCCTTGTCTAGCAATATGTTGCTCGGCTTCAAATCCCTATGGATAATCTTCAGCCTCGAGTCCCTGTGGAGATACAATACGCCTCGGCCGATCGCTTCGATTATGTCGAAGCGCTTCTTCCAATCGAGAACGCCTTGCTTCGAATCTGCACAGCAGAGAAAAATTAAACTTTTACGACGTTTAGGTCCACAAAAAAAGGGGCTATTAAAGTGCTCGCTCGAAAACTTGTGAGAAAAGCGACCGACCAAAGAGGACGACGTCTAAGCTTTTGTTCGGAAGATACTCATAGACCAAAATTTTTTCGCCTTTCTCCACGCAACACCCGAGCAGCCTAACGAGGCTACGGTGTTGAAGCTTCGAAATGACTATCACTTCGTTCATGAATTCCTCGGCGCCTTGTCCCGACAAAGCGGAGAGCCTCTTTACTGCTATTTCTTTACCGTTTCCTAACTTCCCCTGAGCCCAGAAACCCGAATTTTATTTTATTACGTATACGATGCGATCGAAGATGGTGCGATGTGATAAGAAACTCCCACCTTATAAACGGGGCCGAAACCGCCCATCCCAAGCTTGTTCGCAACGTCGAAGTTATCAGTAGCATTTGCTAGCTGTGCGTAGCTGAACAAAGGCAGCTCTTCTATGTGAACTCCGTCGAGCCACTTCTACGTGCGATTTCACTCGAATCACAATCCCGCCCCCTTTTCTCAGCCGCCAAATCGGCGCTTTCTTTACCTCTTCGTTTATTACGCATCGTAAGACTCCAGAAAAGAAACAGGAAACTTAACGCAGCGGCGAAACACGAAGAAACTGAGGCTGCGATGATAGCTACGTTGCTTTTCTTCTTCTTCTTCTTCACCTTATCTGAAACCAAAAAAAAAAGGACGCAACGCATCTAAATATGCATCTCTCAACACGAGTTATAATCAGCCATATCTGCGTAAGGAATTTTCGAGAAACACCGAATTTACCGAGCTCTGAATAGGCGACTCGAACGTATAAATCCGTCCCAGCATTGCCGTCGAACCTCTGCACATCGATCAAATCTCCGCTCCAATACATACACCCAATCCCAGGATCGTAACCGTAAGCCAAGCAAGAACAGTTCTTCAAGCACAGACTCTGGCATTGGTATTCCCAGCCGTCGATCCACACCATAAAATCGGGGACTTTAACGAAGCTCAACCTGGAAAAACCGTCTTCTCTGTTCTTATCCGTCGCGTTGCTTTCTCTCTCACACTGCAGTGGCGTTCTTCTCTTACAGCCGTTCTTCCATATTCCATTGCCCCATTCGTCTACATTCCTGGGCTCGTACCCCTTCAGACAACTACAGATGGGTTCATCCTTACCGAAACAAACGGCGAAAGGGCCACATTTGTTGTAGAAATCGCACTCATCCCTCGGCGCACTCCAAGTGACGTTCCAATCTTTGCTGCGAGCGTCCCATACTGACTCGACGAGCAAACCATCTGAATTCAAGTAGTTCCTCGTCAAGAACTTCTCTTGCAGGGATTTGCCGAAGTAAACTGTCCCGTCGTCCGAGGTTTCCACGTTGAACCCATTGACGTACATGGGAAACATGTCGATGACGCCCGTAAGAATCCTACCGTTCCACGGCC
This sequence comes from Craterostigma plantagineum, assembly GCA_027422505.1. Taxonomy (NCBI): domain Eukaryota; kingdom Viridiplantae; phylum Streptophyta; class Magnoliopsida; order Lamiales; family Linderniaceae; genus Craterostigma; species Craterostigma plantagineum. The sequence goes on from JAPQWV010002254.1 coordinate 21,066, forward strand.
CACTCCTCCACCGCGGTACGATTGCTCCGTCGCCGTCCTCCCAAATGTAGATCTGAGGAATCCCACGCGCCTGCAGACCGCAGGTGAAGTTTCCCGCGCTTGGGTCGTGGGGATTTCTCCATGAAGTAAGAGCGAGCCTCTCCCCTGTTTTAGGGTTGTGGCTGACCCTCATTGACGGCAGCAGAGTGTCCGAAGGATGCTTGTGGCTCTCCCACAGCACGCTCCCGCTCGACCATCGATCAGTACGAGGTTTCCCATGTCCGAAATATGCGCCTTCGTCGCGTTGGAATCTGGGGCGACGCCGGACCACCACACCACCTCCTCCTTTCCGTCGGTGAGGACGATGTTACCGTCCGAGGAAATTGATACCGACCCGTGCGGATCTCGGAGCGGGTTGTCCCGATTCGCGACCCACGTTACCGTCTGCGGCGAGACGTAGTACCATATGCCGAGGTAGCGGTCGGTCGTGCCGTTGGGGCTGAAGAATCCGAGGGAGAAATGCTTGTTTGGGGAGTCTATGGAGTTTGGATCTGTTAGCGCCGTTGAGCTGTTGATGGTGTCTGCGTTGAGACAGAGTACGTTGTAGTTGATCAAGGTAGTAGTAGTAGTAATGATGGCGACGATGACTAGTAGTCCTAGTCGAATGAGCATGTTTGTGCTGGCGATTGTAAGCTCTCTGTAGGTGAGAATGGATGGCTTTTGAGTTTCTTCGTTGAACTGTTTCGTTGACTGTGTTGAGTCATTGCACCGTCGTCAGACTTGAGAAATGAGATTATTTCTTTAACCATTTTTCTATGCATCGACATGGGCCAAAGTATTCAAGTGGCTGTGACCAACGCTGCTTTCCTTGTTACTTCCTACTTGCTTTTGTGTATTCAAGTAATTAGCAAAAATAGGAAAATATAAAATATATATGAAAGAAACTATAAGAGTCCAACCTAAGGCCGTCATCAGATTTGGAATCTTCTTCTACGTACAATGAATGTCGAATGACGTCCCTTTTCTTGAACATTCAATCAAAGACAACAGTATAAGTACAAGGACCATACAAGATTATTAAATGTACTCCTTTACTCATAATCAGTCAATTGGCCTTCGACACGCGGAAAATTACGGTCTCTTCTCTCCATTGTTGGTCACTCCGAAGACTTCTGTCGTAGAATTCTATCCCAAGATTTGGCCCCACTGCAATTGCAGAGGTGCTCCTTGTTCCATATCGTCCCTATCCATTCTCGCATCTTAGTAAGCGTCGAGAGGGGCTTGTAATGACCGAGTGTGGGTGGGTAGATAAAGAAAAATAAAAAATAAAGATTTCTTTTACCAAAGAAGTGTCGGCCTCGACGAATATCGAGCTAAGAAAACGCTCGAACTGAGGTGGATAGATACGGGGCAGCTCGCTGTTGTCATCGTCCTTGGTGGTGTCGTTCATCAGTTTCTCGGTCAACCCTCTCAGCGAAACGTCAGATTCACCGTCGTGCTGCTTCATTGTATCTTCAAAACTGCGCCGTAACCTAAGGGCCTAGACGATAAAGTCAGGCATGCATTAGTCGATGATATGTAAGGAATCGATTCAATTCAACGAAAGTGTTTCGGAAAGCATATGCAGTCACTTGAATCAAACACGATCGACACATTCGGGGTAATAAATTATGGCGAAAATACACACCTTACGCCACGGTGTGTCCATCTGTGCGTTGGACAAAACGTGAATCCCAGGGGAAACTTCTATCGCTGATAGGCATCCTTTGTCCTTCTTCGGTCTGTTGGTTATGTAAAACATGGACATAGACCAGAAATCTCCTACTATGAGATTGAATCCATTGTACTGCTCTGCTTCGTCCATTAGCTCCTCTGCAAACTCTTTCGGGCTTTTTTTGCTCTGCAAATTGAAGAACCGAAGAAAACCTCACTGTAATAGTTATGCTGAAACTTGCTCGCATGCAAAACGAGGCGAGAAGACAGACAAACCTTTAAGAAGCGAATGGGGAGGTCGCCTCTGGTTTTGAGTTGGGGATTGGAAGGGACTTCTCTAACATTGGTAAGAAAAGCAATCTTTCCGTATTTAGAACAAGCTAACCATGTCCCGCCTGACCGTTCGTCTTTCCCGCCAATATCTCGCCGTCCTCCCACCAAAACAGCGGTGTCGTTTCGCTGTTTGATCGAATGAAAACACTTGAGAGGTTACATAGCCTAAAGACGAAAGAGAAATGTTGGGGAATCAGCTGCTATAGGTTCGTGATTGAATGTACTTTCCTCTATGATTGATTACCAGTCCAAGAATTTGGATCTTGAACTCGAACGGATCGAAAAACAGACGAAAAACAGAAAATAGAGAATACGCAGATTTACGTGGTTCGGCCCCTCTTTTGGCCTACTCCACGGATCAAACAGAGCACTTTTATTCAATCTAAGAGAAGGGATTACAAGATACGTACTTACTCTCCAACTCTTACGTTTACAAGTCACTCAGAAACTCACTCTATGAAAAGATACGAACGCTCCAAGATCACTAGTCGACTCCTGAAATCTGATAAAGAATCTGCTTATAAAGCTTCAGGTGGAAACTATCCGTTGGATGACGTCAGCAACTTATCCCAACTGCCTTATGAGTATTACTTATAGAATCGTTCTTGCTAGTAGCAATTCTTCAGGACTCCCACTTACTAAATTGCTTTTAACACCAACGACTTCTTCTCGTGAATAGATCGCTGAAGAACTTTTCATCAGCATGCAACTTATTCCTAGAGCTCAGACCATTTATCATCGCAGTTAAAAAAAATCAGATCGCATGCCTTCATCAGCGAAGTTTAGGCTCACAAAACCCAACAAATCTCCACCTTGAGACTAGAACTTCCAACTCCTCTACCCATTCGCACTTTTACAGCCCAAACGAATCCATAGGACCCGCTTGAAAAGTCATACCAGAACCAGATTTTTCCAGGTTCCATTTTCAGTTTCTGACCATTGCAGTCCATCTTTATGTCCCTGCAATTCCAATCAAGGCTCCACCTTGATTCATAATCCGTGCTCTGTTGATCTTCCAGCTTGCTTAACAGCTGCGAGCCTCAAAAGTAACCTTGCCAACTCCAAGTGAGATTGAAATCTCCCACTTAGAGCTAACTTGGTACTTTGAGGTCTCCACCTTCATCTCTGAAGAACCATTCTCATTCCCAGCTTCATGAACTTCAGTACAAAGTCCATTTACTGCCATTTTCAGCGGGCGTCTTGGTCTTCCTTGCAGACACGACCTCAGCCAATCCTAGCGATTCCTCAGATTCGATGTCAGCTTCTAGCAACTCTTTTTCAGGTGTTTGAGCCTCACCATCTTCACTTCCAGCCACTTCGGATGCTAACTTCGAACATGGCATGTGAATACTTCTTCTCCTTGGTGGATTCTTGACCTTATCTTGATCAGATTGCTCATTTTCGGAGCAACTATCACCTAAGTCGCTTTCAGCCATTTCTGCAAAATCAGAAAATTTCAGACTTGAGCAAAGGTTTTGCACTTGCTTTCTCCACCTCGAGAAGAGGTCTCTTGGACCTGCCCTTGACAATATTCAAACCACCACATTTCCTAGTTTTCGTGGTTCTGAATTTCTTCACCTGGCATCCATCCATCACGTAGATACCATTCCTTCGAGACCCACTCAAAACCAGCTTTCCCTGTTTCATAATTTTGAGTTTACCAGCTGCAGTTTGGGTGGAATATCCCTCTTTATCCAAGGCTCCAATGGAAATGAGATTCCTCCTTATCTCAGGCACATACTTGACATTCTTGAGGACCATCTCATCTCCATTCTTGAGCCTTAAGCGTACGTCGCCAGCTCCAAATATTTGACAACTTTTATCATTTCCCAGCCACACCATTTCCTTCTTTGATACTCTGAAATTTTCGATGCTTTCCTTGTCACATGTAATATGAAATGAGCTCCCCGAATCAAGGATCCATTCCTTGTTCATTTCTTTCCCAGAAGCGGTGAGAATTTCTGCAAATTCAAGATCATCATTAGAGAGAAAATCAGTGGCAGAATTCACTTTACCATGGTTTGAGTTTGAGCCATTTCTTTTCGGGCAGAATCTCCTTATGTGGCCCTCTTCTTGACAGTAGTAGCATCTCACGGACTTTCTTGGCTCGAACTTCTCCTTTCCCGTGCCTTTCTTTCTCCAAGAATTCCCCTTTTCCTTAGCATACAACAGTTGGGCAGATTCTTGACTCTCATATTCATTTCTCGTGTTCAGCTGCCGGGAATTCACGCTGAAAGTACGTCATCAAGCTTGAGCTTTTCCCTTCCATACAAGATCGCCTCTTTGAAATGGTTGTGACTTCTTGGCAGTGCACAAAGGAGTAAGAGCGCTTTATCCTCATCCTTCATTTCTTCGCCAACGTTTTCAAGATCAAGAATAAGCTTGCTAAACTGATTCAACTGCTCATCTATCGGCTTCTCTTCTTCCATCTTGAACTGTAAAGCGCTTGCTTCAAGTACAACCTCTTGGCCAATGATCTTGTCATGTAAAGCTCTTCCAATTTCTTCCATACGCCTTCAGCAGAGGTCTCTTTCGCCACATTTCTCAACACTTGATCTGAAAGACAGAGTATCAACGTCGAATAGGCTCGCTCTCGGATCTTCTTCTTGTTCGCTTCCGTCATATCTTTCGGCTCCATTTCTTTCTCAGGCTTCAGCGGCCTCCTCGAGCCCTTTCTCTGTTAACAGCGCTTTCATCTTCATCTTCCACAGGCCAAAATCGTTTTGGCCATTAAAGATCTCCATCTCGAACCTCGTCGCAGCCATCGTCTTCGTCACGCTTCGTTCCACGCTCACCGCACCACTGTTGGGAATCAGCTGCTATAGGTTCGTGATTGAATGTACTTTCCTCTATGATTGATTACCAGTCCAAGAATTTGGATCTTGAACTCGAACGGATCGAAAAACAGACGAAAAAACAGAAAATAGAGAATACGCAGATTTACGTGGTTCGGCCCTCTTTTGGCCTACTCCACGGATCAAACAGAGCACTTTTATTCAATCTAAGAGAAGGATTACAAGATACGTACTTACTCTCCAACTCTTACGTTTACAAGTCACTCAGAAACTCACTCTATGAAAAGATACGAACGCTCCAAGATCACTAGTCGACTCCTGAAATCTGATAAAGAATCTGCTTATAAAGCTTCAGGTGGAAACTATCCGTTTGATGACGTCAGCAACTTATCCCAACTGCCTTATGAGTATTACTTATAGAATCGTTCTTGCTAGTAGCAATTCTTCAGGACTCCCACTTACTAAATTGCTTTTAACACCAACGACTTCTTCTCGTGAATAGATCGCTGAAGAACTTTTCATCAGCATGCAACTTATTCCTAGAGCTCAGACCATTTATCATCGCAGTTAAAAAAAAATCAGATCGCATGCCTTCATCAGCGAAGTTTAGGCTCACAAAACCCAACAAGAAAAGAATTAACAGAAAAATACGAATCGAAATGGAAAGTTAGGAAGGGAGATTGTTACCGATTATGATACTCGTCTCTGTTGAGTAATAGAAGGAACGGATAGCGCGGATGAGATTTCCACATGAACACGGCGATGCACATTTTTAAACACGGAAGATAAATCCTGAAAGTCAAGAAAACGAAGAAAAGGAACACAGTTAATTGTTAGCAAACTACCTAATTATATGCATCCTTAATGTAATACTGATATCTCTCAAACACTATAGATTGAAGATGTAGAGCATCGCATCTCAAATATCCCTTATCATTTAACAAAAGCTGCCGCATATTGTTATCGAAGCGAAACAAGAATCTCCGATCTTCAATCTCTTGCCAGTAAAATTTCACTTTCTTTTCTCTTCACTTACACCACAAAATGAACAAAATCTAACTTACAGCTCCAATTGGATCACGACAAGTCGATGCTGGGCAAACTCGACTGCCTTGAACGGAGGGAAGATAAGATAATTCTCGCGCTACCTCCTTTCTTCAATGTCTGAAAACTCCTTTTTGCATAAACAATTTTCCAGCGAAAAAAATAGAACTAATTGCAATTTAGAGTACATGGGCCGATTTTACTCTGTAAATTAACTCATTGGGCCTAGGCCCAACGATAAGAGACCTTACTTTTTTTTTTTTTTTCCCGAAACGATAGCTGCATTAATAACAAAGATACAGAGCTAAATAGCACAAGGGGTCTCACCGGTACATCGTCAACCAGGAGAACAAAGGCTCACTTAGGAGCACCACGCAATCCCACGAGGGGAACAAACACACCCACATGGGGAGAAAATGGTCCACAAGGGACAAAAAAGCCGACAGAAAACAAAACACATTATATACGACCAAGAACTAAAGAACCTATAACAGAAAAAGCGATTAAGCTAAATCTACGATACTCTCCACTTTAACTTGGTCTTCGACGTCAGGATTTTATCTTCATCGGACTGAAGGCTCCACACGGGAGAAAACGCTCTCGACCCGCGGGTCGAGAGAAACGAGGGAGATGGCGGGGGAGCGGGCGGGGCGAGGCAGCATGGCGGAGAGGCGGCGGGACGGCGAGGCGGCAGCGAGAGGGTCTGTAACGGGATGTGGTGGTGGTGGTGACAGTGGCGGCCGAGCGGCTGCGAGGCAGAGGGAGGAAAAACACCGCACGACACAAACGGTCGAGCGGTGCGGCCGGCTGGCATCGGCAGCGGCAGTCCGGTGGCAGCCGGCGGCGGTGGAGGAGGGACCGGCCCGGTGGCGGCAGCGGTGGTGGTCGGCGGAAAGGAAGTGGTTTTTTTTATTTTATTTTCAATATAGAAACAGCAAAGAACGAATAAAGGAGGAGCTCCCCTACCTCCATGTTCCCCTACCTCCATTAATGGAGGAGGAGGAAGAGGGAGGAAGGGGAAGGCGGCGGCGTGTGGATTAGGGTTAGAGGGTTAGAGAGATAGGAGGGAAAATGGGGGTTGACAGAGAGAGGCTGATTTTCAAAGTACGGGTGATAAGAGACCTTACTCACTAGGTTTTCATTCGAAATTATTTATTTTATTTCTTCAATTAATTTAAGGTTGAGATAGATATACAGTACAGCCTACACGCAAAGCTTTTTCATTCCATAGAGCATTATTATTATTACATCATCATTGGACGAACAACCATTCCCAAGTAACATTACAACATATAGAACATACAACAAACTGTCTATGCCGATGTTCTTGATTTGAAACCTCGACCAGCGACCATTCCATTCCCCACTTCGTTGCAATACAACATCAGATATTTGTACAATCTGAGCCGTTGACTTCTGCTCAATTCCGAGAGAGAGAGAGAGAGAGAGAGAGAGAGAGAGAGAGAGAGAGAGAGAGAGAGAGAGAGAGAGAGATAGAGAGTTTTAAAGTCCTCTCTCGCGTGAAGAGCTAATAACTTGAAAAGGGATAGGAGGAGAGATCTAAAACTCATCATCATTATCGAGCTCCACGATCTGCGCTCGTCTCTCGGCAGCTTTCTTGCGTATAAAAATACCCCACCTAAGAGCAGCCTTAAGCTTGAGCCAACCAACAACTGCCTTACCAGACGGGCGACTACGGTCTTCTTCGAATACAAAGTTCGAAGGGGTAAATGGACTGAAAGCAGAAAAACCGCCGTAGTTATTCTCACTTGCAGTGAAGGAATCTTGGCCATGATGATGCCCACCGCCCATGCTATACATACGCAGCAAACGCTGCATGTCTTCGGCTTCTAACATCTCATGGCTCCTCAGGCGAATTTCTTCTTCGGGGGTGTTTCTGATTTCCATGTAAGAAGACGGATTAGAAGTGCTGGCGACTGCAAAGTTGGAGGTTGAAGACGGTGGACCGAGAGCTAAAATGTTGTTATCACTAGTGATGGATTGCTGTGGTGTGAATGAAGAAGAGCCATTGTATTGCTGGGGAATAGTGATATTTGTATTCTGGGTCGGCTGCATTGGGTACTTTGCTCCTCTTCCTCCTCCTCCCATGTTGTCTCGATAACCTTAATAAGAACAGTGCATTGTTGCATGTCATAAACTAGACTCGACTCTATAACGAAGAAGCATTCTTTTCTATCATTAGTAACTCGAAAGAACTGCTAGTTAATTACCTCCCAAAGGATTCTGAGGTGAAACTGAAACTGGCACGCTCGGTAGGGCGAGGTGATTGAAAGTGCTCGGATGATGTTGTGCCCGAACACTAGGACCAGTTAGGGAAGAGTTGGTCGTGCATATTGATTGAATCCCATCAGAGATTTGCCATCATATTCTATTACTCTTGTCCAGTTTTCATAAGCCTTCTTCACTAATGTGTCTACGAATATCTGTGTGATCAAAGCGAACATGAGAGCTGATAGGGTTTTCTTTGAATTTGATATGTGCAGAGAGATACACTTCAATTACGGGATTAAATGGCTAACCTTTGATCGTTGGAAAGGGAATCCAACGATTGAAGTACTCCTCCAACGATCAAGCCGCTTAGTTCGTATATATTGTTGAATACTACACCGACATTTCTTGATTCATCGGGATAGTAGATGTAGAGCTTCTCACTCATGACGCATGTCTTTGAATGCTCAACGAGGGCTTCCCACATTTTATTTGACATTCCACCCCCGAGAATCTGTAATAACGAGATAAGAGATACAATCTTAAATCATGCAACAACACAAGTAGGTAACCAGATAGAGTCTTGATCCTTACAGTACGGAGTTTCGGTTGGTCTGTCACTACAAGCCTCAAGAAGTCTTCAACTGTGTGTACACCTGCAACATTAAGTCTCTTGTGGAAAGATCCATCCTTTCCAATCTTTTCGAGCCTCCACACTTCGTCGTTAAGAGAAGGTGGGTAATGTTTCTTGTACACTACAAATTCACACAATGATTAAGGGTCATATCGTTAGCGGACTATCGCTAATAACAGATGCAAAAAAAATTGATGTTGATTGCCACATCCCCAAACTACATTCTCCTCTATGATCCTTCACCATGAAAGCATCTGTTTTCGCTTCGCGGATACGGTAACCCTCTAAACTACCCGAAACAACCTTCAGACCAAGCTAAATTTCCTACTTCTGATCCAGCTAGAGTTGTCTGTAAATGTTAACTCTCCCAGCGTTCCTACGCCTTCTTTTAGGACAACTTGCAGGTCCCCGGTCAGGAGTGGTCTCCTCCCCTCGCGTTCTTTCACTATGTGAGATTCAAACTCTTCCTCAGTCCATCCTTCTTCATCCTCATTGTTGAAATCACCTTCAAGAACAACAACATCTAATTTGACTGAGGATTCTGGCCACGAGTCACGACATGTCCCATGTTAGCATCGACAAGACAACATTGATCGCAGCACCGTATTCTCCTCTACTTTTCCACCTGTGAAGAGTGGTAGTGACAGCTTGGACCTGAACTGAAGCTGCAGCTTTCTACCATCAGGGCCCTCAATTCTTTTGGTGACACCCTAAACATGTTATTTAGAAGAATATCAGTACTATGGAAGCTAAACCAACAGCATCAAGCATTCATAGAAGAGGGATTTCCATTTAGTAGACGAAAATCAGTTATACTACCGTACCTTCCACTGCTTTTGCGGGGCCTAATTTCGCCAAGGCGCGCTCCACTTCTTCGCTAACCTGATAGTCATTAAGCCATTTGTAATGTTAACTACACCAACGCTTATCCAACAACCAAACTCCTCACCGAACTACGCGACTTGCAATCGAAGAACTTCCAGACACAACAGAGACCAAAAAAAAAATATATAATCAAAACAAAGACAATGATCTTGACAACATTTGACAGATAAAACAGATTTTATCTTACAACTTTCCGTAGGATCGGTTCCAGTGATGAGCAAAGCTTCTGGAGACTATTCACTTTCAGTGCTTCAATAATAACACTGCATCATCCAATAGTATAATTTTTTAATTAAACCACTCTACAGAGCCCTAGAAGTAAGTAAAGCCAGCAGCATTCTATTGCAACTGTCCCCTTAGTTCACGAAATCAATTGAATATCACACAAACACGGATGGAAGTCACTTCACTGCTAAAGAACCAATTCAAAAGCAGCAGTTTTCAGCTAAAAATCACTTCAATACGCGATGATCAACCGTCACGGCATCAATCTCGGACGCAATGAAAACAAATAATCAACACTCGAAAGACACTCGAACAGCAACCGCGAACATAATATATACCTCGCAAGCGCGGGCCTTTTCCTCTGAGGTTGACCTTCCTCACTGCAGTTAGCATCCAAGCTCCGTTTATCGCCTCTTGGAGCCATATGTTTGGACTTTGCATGTACCCATTATGCATCCTTCGGAAATCAAATCGCAGTTAACAGCTGACAAATTGTAATAAAATATTCCGCCTTATCAGATCAGATCTGATTCTCAAACTCAATAGCGCTGGACTGTTACTCAAGTTGAAATCGAAACCATGAGGTAGAGAGCGAGAGAACGTGGGAAGATTCGAAGAGGGAAACATGGTGATAAAAAGAGAGCGAAAATCAGATTGAAAGAGCCGAGAAAGGGGTAGAGGTTTCCACGTGCTTTCGCGGTAATGTGAGCGAAGGTTCACTTTCTTTTTATATTCTATTTTCCCTTCTTTTTATTATTTTATTATTACATTGTAAAGGTGGTTATTATATTGGTTGGTATAGCTTCTTTCTTTCTTGGGCGCGATTATTATTTTATGTCATTAATTATACATATTTTTGTTTGCGAAAATAGGTCACTAATTATAAATATCAAAACAAATTTGGGTTACCCTCTCACTTTTAGCTCACTAAGTATGTTTTCGATTTTGGGTCGCTATGTTTTTATGGATGCGAAAATGGATTTAATATAGCGACTCAAAAACTTAAAACACGTATACTTAGTGATTCAAAATTGAAAACACGTATACTTAGTGACCCAAAAAATGAAAGGGTGATCCGAATTTGTTTTAACATACGTAGTTAGTGACCTAATTTTGCGATTATCAAACATAGTGATCCAAATAACGAAAACATGTGAACTTAGTGACCTAAAATTATAATTTGGCCTCTTTCTTATTATCCTTCTAACTCCATAAACTCGTCCAATTTTGAAAAAACAGAGCAACAATTTGTCTTGTATTTAGTATACGGAAAATTTGTCATTTTATGCGTTCTAGTATTTGTTGTACGTGTGAGCGAATATATGGAATTTTTTTTATGCCAGTTGTAACACGAATCGACTGCAAAAGTCAATGCTCAACAGTGATGGCGAATTTCCCACGTGCTAATAATATTCGACTGGCGGCTAGGCTAAGTATTCTCGAATGTGTTCTTGAATTAAAAATTGGGCCGATCACTCCATAAATAAGACCATTAATAGGATTGGGTTTGGGCTGACAATGATTCTAAGGATATATTACAAATCATGCCCCAAATATTTTCATGTCTTATCAGAATAAATTTTAATTTAAAGGACCCAATTTTTAGAGATAATAACATAACAGTTAACACTTGTGTTATAAAGTGTATATAAAGGGCTCGTTTGATTCACGTGTATAGGTGGGTAATAAATGGTTATGAAGTGGGTATGATAAAATTATATGTGTTTGATATATATGTACAGATATGCCTGCCTTGTGTCCCCATACACCTCTATTACAAGCAAATATTTAAAAGCCGTGTACCCACATACCCACCTTGGAGGTGGGAATCTCAATACATATTATCTTAATACCGATTTTACCCCTCATTAACTGTACCTATGCCCTATTGCGCCTCCATCTCCATTCTGCATCTATTCTCTCCAAATCACTTGCAAACGAAGAAGGAAAGAAAGTGCAGCTCTCTACCAACACGAAATTCGTTTCTAGCTGCTCATCAAGAAACGTCTCCCAAGTCATGTGAGCTGGTAGTTTCGAATTAGGCATTTCATTGTTGGATAGTGCGTGAACTGCGAAGTGCAACTGGTATGTGCTTATTTATTCTTCTTCCTTCCTTGCGTAGTAAGAATTTAATTTTGATGGGTTATTTGTCAAGATGCTGGATGAAGTCGAATTGTTGCTAATAATTGAATTTTTTTCATTATTTTGCAGTCTAGCTTATTTTTCAGATTATTAGTTGAAAAGAAATTTGGCTGCGATTTTATTATAAATGGGAATGATCCGTGGAATTATGTAAATGTCTGGTTATAGATTGGGGCTTCTTTTGCCAATTGAAACCACCCGGTTTTGACAACATTTGCACAAAAGAGTTTCGTCAATATTCTTAAGAAAGGTTTTGTTACTCAGGTAAGTACGAGATTAATAGTTTCGCAGAGATATGTCCATGGAAGATGATGAAGGTGTACTTTGTGCAATTGCTTGTGTGGTAGCCGAGCATTTGTGTTGGATGAATTTATTAGTATTTCTTTTATGGAAGAATATTTATGAGCGACGTATGAAACGCAAGTGGTCTATGAAAGAAAAGATTCCAAGACAAATAGACTATTTGAATGGTCTAGTTTCTGATGTGAATGATGCTGCACTAGACAATTTGAGGTTTAACAACAATGCATTTGGGAGGTTGTGCAATATTCTTCAGATGTATGCGGGTTAAAACCATCCAAATATGTAGGGGTGCATGAGATGGTGGCGATGTTCCTTGGAATATTATCCCACCACAAAAAGACTCGCGTTCAAAAACACTCTTTCAAAAGGTCAACACAGACGGTGTCTAGATATTTTAATAATGTAGTCGACGCAGTCTTAACCCTTCACAAAATCCTTCTCGTGAAGCCTATTTCTGGAAACAGTGGTACATCTTCATCTAGATTCAGGTTTTTTCAGGTATGTATTATTTCTCCTTTTAAAAATAAATTCCTACTTAAACTTATTTTATTTATTAGTTTTTCTTATAGAATTGTGCAGGGCCTTGGATGGTACATACGTTGGCATAAGAGTCCGTGCGGATGAAAAGGCGAGGTACAGAAATCGCAAATCCCAAATATCCACCAATGTGCTAGGAGTGTGTGATGAAAACATGAATTTCATATATGTATTGGCTGGATGGGAAGGTTCCGCAGCAGATAGTAGAGTATTGCAAGATGCTTTGTCACGCCAAGATGGATTTCGTGTTCGGAAAGGTATGGATTCCCTATGTTATTCACAATGTCATCATTTTTTTTTAATTATTTGTGTATAGTGTTTGCATGTTTATTCTTGTAGGGACGTATTACTTGTGTGACAACGGATATGCAAATTCTGAAGGTTTTCTAGCACCATATCGGGGTGTACGTTATCACTTGTCAGAATGGGGAACTGGGACTCGAGCACCTCAAAATGCGAAGGAGTACTTTAATATGAGGCACGCTTCTGCTAGAAATGTAATTGAGCGAGCATGGGGTCTCATGAAAATAAGGTGGAATATTTTGGAGAGTGCTTGTTTCTATCCAGTTAAGACTCAAAATCGTATAGTTTTGGCATGTGCGTTGCTACATAATTTTCTCCGGAGAGAGATACCGGTTGACCCCCTCGAAGAATTGGTTCCAGAAGATTATGTTAATGAGAATGCTGACAATGCTTATGCAGAAGATGACATCTCGTCGATTGAAAGCACTACAACTTGGAATGCATGGCGTGATGAGTACGCGACAAACATGTACGATGAGTGGAGGAGATCTAGAGGATATCTTTGAGTCTGTACAATCGTTGTTGTTTGATCATATTTTATTTTCATTCACTTAGGTTACCTTACTCTCATAAAAAAAACTGTTGTTTGTGATGGATGTTATGACTTTCAATGAGAGGCTAAACTAGTTTTATAGCACCTTTCTATTGCGTGATAGATATGCAACAAGTTAGTATGCTTTTAAAATAAAAAACAGCTAAGAAGATTGTTGCCATGGCCATATAATAAAAACATTTGCTTCAGTCAGGGCCATCACAAGTTATTCTGGCTTTTCCTTTCTGATGTTTTTCTCATCGAAATCAGCTGTCTAGAAAATTATATTCAGAATAACATCCATTTGAGAATAACACATCCATTCTAAAATTGTGGAGGAACTGGAAAATAATAACATAAAAATATACATCATTGCAGAAAACAATAATACAACAAAAACTGCAAACTTACAAATATCAAGATAATTCACTGCACAACTTGCCAAAACACTTGTTAACTTGCTAGAATGCACAAAACACTGCCAAAACACTTTAACAATCACATGTCTTTTTCTCTAACCAGAGTCATGACAATAGACTCTCGATCATCGTCGCTAGACCTTAGAAAGTAATTGAGTCTCACAGGATTAGAGGCAATCGCTTCAGCTATTGAGAAACGCTGTGATGATGTCAAGTTAAGTGGCATGGTTCGAATAATTTCAGCAGCCATAATCTGTTTCTCCTCCATGTCACGAGCCACACCAAGCTTCGAAGTAAGACCTTCTAAACGAGCACATGTGTTTGCATTAAGCTCTGTCATGTGATTCAGTACCATCTCAATAGAAGAATCAAATTTCCTCGGCTTCTTTCCTGACTTAACACCCACAGAATCCGTTTCCACTCTTTTTGATTGATCTCTGTTACACTCTGTTTCAGGACTGAATTGTGTGCCTTCGGAATTATCACCACCAAAGAACTCGTCGTAAGATTGGTTTGGGAGTGATTGATAATTTCCTTCTAAGTATAATGTCGCCTCCTCTATTAATGTGTTCTTCTCAGAACCAACCGTAGATCCTTCTGTTCCAGCAGACCCTTCTATCTCCACCAAATTATCCTCGCCTTTTCTTTTTTTAGGTAATGCGTCTGTGAAACTCATAGAAGCTGCCCCAGTAGCTCTGTCTTTTCCAAATATTTCTTGCCAGTCGTAATAGAATGGCCATACTTTGTGTCGCAAAGCATATAACCTCGGCGAACTCTGTAATTTAAAGTAGAACATGAATACTTTTTCGAATGAGAACAAATAATAAAAAAGTAATATCAATACCTTCTGCAATTCATCCCAGACCTCATCAGATGCATCTAACATATTGGTAAGATTATTAAATCCTGTACCAGATTTAGATAAGAAATCGACGAGTTGATAGTACTCCCTTTTCCAATGGTGGACCTTTGAGTGTATGTGAGGTTGTGCTCGTATATCAGAGTCCGGCTTTGACTTCTTGAAAATAGACTCGATAGCATTATGGTAACCTGCTCTAAATCCATTCTCTATTCTCCATCCGTCTGCGATAATCTGTTTCAATGCGATTATAAGAACTCTCTCCTCGTTTGGCCTCCATACGCGCTTGGATCTTTTCTCACCATTCTCGTCACTGTTTCCTTGCTTCTTTCTCATCGTTTCCTTGTTTTTTTAATTGGATCAAAGATTTGTTGGAGGCAGATCTTTCTTTGTTGGACTCGATAGCATTAGGTTTGCTCATCTTTCTGTCGCTAGCTTCCTTTGTGTGATGAAATGATTGAAGGCTGGTATAAGAACGAGAACGACAAAGAGCTTTGTTTTATTTGAGGGCAATAGGTCATTTAAGCATATTTGTCAAATCCTTTACCCAAGTCAAACACACATATCAAACACTATCGTATCTCATTACCCAAATAATTAATGCACACATATCAAACATAAAAAATTTTATATCAACAAAGTCCTTGTATAGCCATACCCAAATAACTTATACCCATGAAATCCAAATACATTCTTATCAAACGATCCCAAAATGTTATGGGATAATAGTTTGTTTCAGAACAATAAAGTGTTACTGCAGAAAATGAATTGTTACCGAACAAATCGGGTTCTTAAAAATAAATTTTCCCCCGTGAATTCTAAATCTGGCAGGGGTCCAACGAAAATTGCCCTTATTCAATGCCACGTCATCTGGGTTTTTTTTTTTTTTGGGACTTTCACTACAATCCACACTAGCTTTCAGTAATCAACAAGTTGATTAAAAATTAGAAACAAAAAAGGAAAACAATTCTCCCACCGAACTCTTGGTTGGGCTGCTACGCTGAAGCCTGAAGCTCCACGAAGCTTCCCAATATAGAGCAAGCATTTCCAGGCACGATCCGATGTTAGATTGATCAAAGATCAAACAAAACCATCGAACTTACCGTCTTTTATTTTCTGATCGGCCAATTGTAATGGAAGCTGGAGAACCCGTAATATCCGATCAACTCCGAGTCAACGGGGTCGTCTCGGCGGCGACTCTCTCCGAAGGCGGACAAATTCGGTGGGACGACCGGCGCCTGGACGTGGAAAAGGAGGTTTTGGGCTTCTCCGTCGAGGGATTGAAGATGAGGATCAGAGCTGTCGTGGAATCGTCGGAGGCAACGATCTGCTGCTTCGCGGGTTCACCGAAGCTGATGAGGAAGACCTTTACGTTCGAGATGCTTAACGAGGACCGTCTTCGTATGTGGGCGCAGAAGCTGCAAGACTATATTGATTCTCTCGGTAAAGCTTCCAACTTATGTACTTAATTTTGGGTAGTTGGTGGCCGTAATGTTCTTGACGAGGTGGAAATTTATTCCTTTGTGTTATGTTATAATCAATATCCCGTGTTAGAAGTAGGTCATGTCTCGATCTTGGTGCCTGCATTTATGATGAAGGGCTTTAGGCGTTAGAATTTTGTTTGAGGAAAGTGACCACAAACTGTTTGTGAAAAAGTTGCTCACGCAGTATTTATTGAGCGTTGCACTAATACGAAGGTGTGGTCACAGCAAATTCAATTCCTCCTCACATACAAAGTGAATCACATGTTCTAGCTGGTAGCTTCTCATATTCCATAATAGTGTGATTTAAACGCATTTGAAGGGGGCTTCGTTTACAACAATCAAATTTCCTGATTGATCATGTGTAACCTTTTTACTTGTTTGTGGATTCAGGTAGGCCTAAGAGGCTGTTCATTTTCGTGAATCCATATGGTGGCAATAGATCAGCCAAGAAAATATTTGCTCATGATGTGAAGCCATTTCTTGATGATGCTAATGTTGATTATACAGTGCAAGGTCAAAACCAGGGGATCCTTTCTGTGTTTCAGTGCAATACTAGTCTTTCTTTGCTCATATTGTTATTATTGGAATTCATTTTTAGATTTCTAAGAATTTGGATTATTCGCACTTGCAGAGACTAAACACCAGCTTCATGCAAAGGAAGTCGTTCAGTCGCTTGATATTGGCAAGTACGATGGGATTGTCTGCGTAAGTGGAGACGGGATCCTAGTCGAGGTAACTTAGTGATTTTGTGTTGTCTGAAGGTTTATCAAAATGATGTCTTGTGAATATTGATGGGTTATAACTTGGCATTGGCTCTTTTCAAGTAAATTAAGTTAGTAGAGAGCTGAGTCATGATAATCAGAGCTGCTTGATATAGGCCTTTTTTCTAACATAATTCAGCTTTCTAGTAGGTACTCAACGGATTGCTATCTCGAGAGGATTGGGAAAATGCAATCAAGATACCTCTCGGAGCAGTACCTGCGGGTAAATTATCAAATGTCAAAAACTCGAATCTCCTTAATTATTACATAGATCTTACGTTTTGATCTCCATAATCTAGGAACTGGAAATGGCATGGCTAAGTCCCTTCTAGACTCGTGTGGTGAACCTTGTGCACCATCCTATGCTACTCTTTCTATCATTCGAGGTTCGTTTTGGTTCCAGTTTCCAATACATAATCGCCTGTAAGAAAAATTGTGGCTATACGTTCAAATATGTCAGGGCATAAACGCTCGCTGGACGTGGCCACGATATCACAAGGGGAGACCAAATTCTTCAGCGTCCTAATGATGGCATGGGGTATACTCACTTCGTTCATACGTTATTCTTTTATATATCAACTGTTTTAATTAGTTTCACTAAGCCACGTAAATGAGCGACGTTGCTTATCTTCTTCCGGGGTATATGCAGGTCTTGTGGCAGATATTGACATCGAATCCGAGAAATACAGGTGGATGGGAGCGCTCGAATGGATTTCTACGTACGTTTATCCAATGATATTTTGATGATCAAATTCCTACGAAAAGATCCAATTTTTACAATAGTAGACATCAACCACTCAGGGTCTCTGTTCTCTTCTGTTGATTCTCAGGGTCTCCAACGCATAATTCGTCTCAGAAAATACAACGGTAGAATCCTATTCGTACCAGCGCCTGGGTACGAATCTCACGGCAAATCAGTAGATCCCAGCAACGAAATTTTCTTCGAAAACGATCAAATTAAAGCTCAAGAACACGGCTATCAAGGCCCTAAATTAGATCAGAAGCCCTTAAACTGGCGAAAGATCGATGGCCCATTCATCTCTATCTGGCTTCACAACGTACCTTGGGGAAGTGAAGAAGCCATGGCTGCTCCCAACGCTGAGGTTTTACATTCTTCGCTCGACATTTTATTTCACGCTCAGTTCATACAATCTGATCATTCTTTTTTTCGTAGTTCTCCGATGGGTGCTTGGATCTTATCATGACAAAGGACTGTCCGAAGCTTAACTTGCTGAAACAAATGACTGAACTAAACAACGGAGGCCACGTTAAGTCGCCCCACGTATCTTACTTAAAGGTAATTGATATATAAACCTGAGAGTATGTAATGCTCATTATTGCATGGCATTCTTTCGTACAAAATCGATAATGTTCGATTTCTCGAATGATGAAAAAGGTTAAAGAGTTAATTTTGGACCCGGGTTCGCGGGCGGGCGACCCGTCGAAGGGCGGGATTTTGGACGTGGATGGCGAGGTTTTGGCTCGGGGAGAAGGCGTGTATAAGAGTGAAGAGAAAACGCTTATGCGTTATGGTAAGCTACTTGTAAAAGTGGATCAAGGCTTGGCTACCTTGTTTTCTCCGAATTAGCTTGTTAACAATTAAATTAATGTCTATTATTCTCCACGCTATATGTATACGTGAAGAAAGTAAGTTTTGCAGCTTTATTATTATTTTATGAGTTTGGGAAGATGGTTTTGAATTCGTCAGTCAGTATTTTGAATATTTTTTTCCTATGTTACTGTAAAATAGTATGGGTGATTTATATTATAGTAAACGAAATTGAATCGAACTTGGTGATGGAACGTTCTTTTGTTCCAGATAAACTGAAATAAATGTGATTTAAACAACACATGAACGACTAGGGCCCTCATCTACTTTCTGATTCTTCACTTGAAATTCTCACCAAATGCCTTAAAACACATTCTTGCTAGTCTTGTAGTGTATCGATATAATTTAATGTACCCCACCTCTTTAGATTTATTTTTTGTTGTTATTTATATTGTTGAGAAGATGGCAGAGATTATAAACCATGGTGTGCACGTGCCACTAGAGATTAGTGGATTTATTATCTATGTTCTTCAAATATAAAATATGTCGAAAAACATTTAAGTTTGATTAATTCCAAAATAAGTTTTGATTCGGATAACGAGGTGTCATCAAATGAAATGAAAACTAATGTATATTTGTTTTTTTTTATTTTATCAGAAACGAATGACGATTGACGCCTCATAATAAAAGCAACGGATCACCCAATAACACGCAGACACACACTCATGCACACACAACGGCACCAAAATATGTATGTATATATCTATCTATCTGTATCGACACTTTGCTCAGTCACTATCTCTCACTTCACCTCCTTTCTCTCTCCCTTTCTCTCTCTCTCTCTCTATCTCTATCTCTAAATAGCCTATCACTCTCTTAACAATTTCCCTCGTCTCGCGCCACGTCATCGCCTGAATCTTCGCTCTACCTCTCTCCCAAACAACCTAGGGTTTTGCACTTTCACCTTTTTACTTTCTCGGTTGTCCGCTCCAAATATGACAAATCGCTGCGAGTGCGTGAACAGTGGAATGTCTGCTTCTTTTGTGTAACTTCAGGCCAACGGGCCGTTGGAAACGTAGCCGATGAACGAGGAATTGCTGGCTGTTTTGAGGACTTCTTTGTACTTATTCCGTACTGTGGCGTAATGTTGTCGTCGCCGGCGAAGGTGTGTTTTAATTCGAGCTGTAAATCGACGTCGGAGAGGTGGAGAAGAGGATGGCGGCGACGCACTGGCGATTACGCTAATCTGTGTGATCCCTGCGGGTGAGCTGAGCTGTAGTGTCTGCATTTTTTGCTTTTCGTACCGCTTTCGTGTTTTACCTTTTGGAAATTTCTGTGCTTTTTGCGATCTCTTTTCTCGTTTGGGCTCGTAAAGGGCATTAGTTTCTGAATACGGGCGGGGATCTTAGTGTAAGAACGGGGCATTATATTGATGTACTTGCTTATTTGTGTGGTTTTATGGAAATATATTCTTGGTTACGGCAAGAGAAGTGATAGGGTAGATGGTGGGGCCTTTATAGTGATGTTTTTCGCTTGAAAGTTGATGGAGTTCACTGAATTATCTGACTTCTTTGTTTTGAGAAAGGAATGTTTGTTGAGTGTGGAACTTCACGTTTGGAATTACATTACTTTGACTTCTATCCTAGTGCTTGTGTTTTGTCTTGAATTATTAAATGTATGTCCTTCTGAATAAATTAATAGTATTTTCTGAATATAGTTATGCTTATGAAGAAGGAAAGTTCTGTGAGATGTTCCACTCGAATAATTCTGGTTGGAGATGCTGTGAATCTTGTGGGAAGGTAATACAACAACTGTAACCTTGGTGATTGCTAAACCAGTTAGTGCATGTATCTTAACAGCTGTGTTCTCTTTTCTGTTGCAGCAAATACATTGTGGATGTATAGTGTCACTACATATGTTTGTCCTACTAGACGCAGGAGGGATCGAATGCTTAACGTGTTCAAAGAGAAGTTACATGTCGGTAAGTTCATGCTGCTTTAACGTCAAATTCTGCATTCTGTTTATCTTGAACTGTCAGCAGAAAAACTTCGAAGTTGGTTCTAATTTTCGACTGAATTTCTCTTTTCATGTCCCATCCCACCTTTAAGCACCTGCTAATCGTTACTTTCTATTTTGTTGTTTTAGAGCCCAAATCCTACATGGGCACATCCTCCACATTTTCTCACTTCTCAGCCCGGAAAAATTAAGGACTTCTCCGTGAATACTTTGAATGCACTAGTTAGCTCAGGGCCACTGCAATGGCGTTCGTTTAATGGTTCTGATATCCAGCAAGATGTGAAGTCTCCCTTTGAAGTGAATATGTCTAACGTCCATGGTAGATTTAACATTTCTGATCAGCCATCAGTTTCCCCACATGAGATGAAGAAGGAGAGCATTTATGGAAGGGTTATTACACAAAACCTTAGGTTTGTCCCAGCTGAAGCACGTCTATGTGGAAATGCTGGTAACCTATTCTTTCTTGTCCACAAGACATTGAGGTGTCACCTCTCACTTTCTGGCGGTCCTCTTCTTCACCCTTGTATGTGTTTTTGGCAGGTGTCAAGATTAAGGAACAACATGTTCCTTTACCAATGATTTGAAGCCAATGTTTCAGAGAAATGATCATTCATCTTCAGATATGAGCTTAGGCTCCATGTTTTCCAAGAGTGAAACAGATATTGCCCACATTTCTGATGTGCTTTCACAGCGAGCAGTTGCTTTGGATCCTTCTGAAAGACGGGCATGCAATCACAACGGAAATGACTCATCTGGTAAGCGTCAAGTACACGATGAGCAAACCCGAGGAGATTGGGGTGGCCAAAATCAGTTTATGGCTTCCAATCACCTGATAAGTAATAAAGAGCTTCAGCAGATTTCTGAAGAGTATCCTCTGTTGTGAAAGGCTTCATAAACCTGTAGTTTGATGTCTTGATATGCTGATTATACGCCAAGTATATATTTCGTAAACTTGCACTATACATCGTTTCAGATTTTGGCGCCGTGATATACTTTTCCTTAGCTTCTATTAGCTCTAAACCAGTTACTATTCCGCTGTTTGAGAAAATATTAAGCGCCAGTGATGCTCGGAGATTTGGACGCTTAGTCGTGCCAAAGAAATGCGCAGAGGTGAGCACATTTTTATTGTTCCTTTTCACTTGTTCCTGCTAGTGACGTTGATCACATTGTTCGGTATTTGAAATCACAAAGGAGATGAATTTTCTTTTGTTTATTACTCGTCAGGCATATTTTCCACAAATAACTTATCCAGAAGGGGTACCTATAAAGATACAGGACGTAACGGGGAAGGAATGGGCACTTCAATTTCGGTTTTGGTCAAACAACCGTAGCAGAATGTACGTCCTCGAAGGAATTACTCCTTGTATAGAGTCCATGGATCTTCGAGCTGGTGATGTCGGTAATACATTACTACCATCCCACTTTCTTTGCTAACATTTTCTTCATTTGAACTGCAATAACTCCTTTCACATCCTAAAAGTTCCTTTCTTTTCGTCTCAACCTATGTTTATGAGTGCATCAGCATCAAACTGAGCGTAATGTTTGCAATCGATATTTTGTGTTTGAATGATAAAAGGTTTTTTCGAATATTTCCTGTCAGTGGCATTCAGTAGGCTAGACCCTGACGGGAAACTGGTAATAAGTGGCAGAAAAACATCGCCAGCTACTCCATTATCCCAGGTGAGATGATCAGTAATGTTGGCCTTAATTCTTCGGTTTTTTACGTTTTTCGGCATTGATATCCCCCTCGTCACTTCTGGTTAGTAACAGAATTCTTCACACGTTCCGTCGTTACCATATTTCTTCTCAGGTGAATGATGCTACTGCAATGAGGAACGGAGCTTCGAAACCAAGCAATGGCGGTGCTACGAATAAAGCTAGGGACATCACTTCATTTGACCGTCGGTTTAAAGGTAAGAACAATCGAAAACAACATTTTAACCTCCACCAACGACACTTCAACAGATGGTACACTTCTTTGCAGAGAGACTAATCGAAGACAAAGTTGCGAGCAATGGTAAAAAGGATGGCTTCTCAAGTTCGAAAAGAAAGAGGCTTCGGTTCGATAATGGGAATGTGGTCGAGCTGGAGATCACTTTTAGAGAAGCTCAAGCATTGATTGATGCGCCCGTCTGAGACATTCTCCTCAACGACTGTCGTGGACGGATGTGAATTTGAAGAATTTCAGGTAGCGGAAAAAAGTCAGTCTTTGTCTGCAATCTTGTTGTAAATACCAACGTCAACAAAGCCTTAGTTAATATGCTAATTGCCTCAGGACTCTGCACCTTTAATCGGGATGCCTAGCATCATGGGGACGAATCAGCTCGGGTTAGCTTATTTCTGTTTGGTGAAACTGCATAATTCGTCTCTCTTTCATGCACTAACATATACAGCTGACGTAGATAAACACTATCCCCGTCGTTATTTTCGCAAAAAAAAAAAAAAAAAAAACTGCTATAAACTTTGTTTGCTGTGTGTATCTCAAGGGAAAGCTTCCAATGGGTTCGTTGCGAGGATTGCTTGAAGTGGCGAAAAGTGCCCTCTGATGCTCTTCTTCCTTTTAGGTGGTTCTGTTCAGACAACATATGGGACCAGGACAGGTTTTCTACATATATGAAGCTTAAAAAATGAGCTAGCATATCCCTTTTTTATCTGTCTTATCATAAGAATTTCATTCTCTTTCGCAATTCGGTAACTTCTCTAGCTATTATATATTGCGGTGTCATGATATTATCACAAAATATACTCTTACATTCTTCTGTTCGAACCTCAGGTCTCAATGTTCGGCTGCCGAGGAACTATCTAAAGAACAACTAGAGCTGCTGTTACTATCAGCCTCTCCCAGCAAGGGTCTCTCCCATTTCCTTTCATCTTTTCACCATTCTTCAAAACAGCCTCAAATTTTGTGAATTTTTCGGCTGATTCTTTTAAAGCAGAAAACACCGCCCTCGACTCCTCGCCTGTCAAAACCGATAAAGCAGCAGCGGGTCCCTCATCTTCACTAGACGAGCATCCTCGTCACAATCCCGACTGCACGTGTTTGGTCTGCATACGCCTCAAGCGTCGGTTTAGAACTCTCATGGAGGAATGCGCTGCTGCAAAACAACGTCAAAGCGAGGCCGAAAAAACTCGACCGCAAAAAAGAAGACTAACCAGTTCTTCCAACGGAAACAGTTGTAGTAGTAGTCTGCTTGACGTTGAAAACGTCGATTCTTCTCCGTTTTTTCCGCTGAAAGGTCAGATAGACCTTAACGTCCAGCCCGAGCGTGAAGAAGAAGAAGGTTCATCGTCGCCTGATTCTTCTTCGGGAAAAATGTCGATCAGAGGCAATGAATGAGTTCGTAAATCTATATCTGCAGTTATGATTGTACATAGCCTGCCATGCTAGTTTCATTTCGTTCGAAATTCCAAGGCATGTTATTTCAGCTAACCTACCTCTAGCTTCGTTGTAAAGCATTGATTATTCCTCGGATAGCTCTAATTGGCATTGGTTTATTTGTTTCATTTAAGAGAATGTTTTCTTGTCTTTGTTTAGTAAAATGAAAAAAAAAAAGAAGAAAACCAATAATGCCGACCGTCGGAAAAGCTCTCCCTTTCTCCCCTAGTGGCATCTATTGAAAAATATCCAATGAATAAAATATTTACAAATCAGTACTTATGTCAAAATTTTTTATAGATAAGTACCCGTTTTACTCTTTGTACCAATTTTTTCAGTCTTGACGTACCATTTTATGTGTTGTACCACATCACGCTTTTATACGGTACCCTAGACGTTTTCTATATGAAACCTTAATGTGTTATATGACGTTCTCACGTATTATGTACCACAATAGGTTGATATATGGTACCTAAATGTGTTATATGGGGTACCTGCGGCGGATCGGGTACCTATGTGCAAAAAATTATTTTACTAGGTACCTACATATAAAACAATACTGACAGGTACTGAATTACAAGTTTTATGCAAATCCGTATTTATTTATGCGTTAAGTCCAAGAATTATATCCTATATATCCAATTAAATGTAGTTTTGTTCTCCATGCGACATGTGTCCATTTTTATTATATCAAACAAATAAAAAACAAAAACTAAAATAAAAACCACCCACTAACAAAGTGGAAGATACTATATTATATTAGCTACACATATTTTTTCACACCCGTGAAATGCACGGACATAAAACTAGTATACATATATATAGTAGTATAAAAAGCCTAATTTAATTCTTTTCTAGACTAGACACCGCGATTCATCATCTCCATGAAACGGTTCAAGGATTGTTGCCTCTGCATCTTCATATCCTCATTGAAGTCGTTGATGAAAGCCTCAATTCGCCGGTTCAGTTCCACGTGGCTCGGCGACAGTTCTTTGTGCATCATCCTCCGTTGGAGGACCGGCCGTACTTCTTTGACACGTCAGCGCCGGCGGCCTTCTTATCATCCCAATCGTCGGTCTTGTTCTTCAGGTGGCGCGTGAGGGGCACGCTGCGGCCTTCGCTTATCTTCTTCCACGTGCTTTCAAGAGTTTCTTGCTTCCTCGGCCTCGAAACACCCAGTAAAGCCCCCCTCGCTTCACCTGTTATAATAAAAGCGAAAGACTTTTTTCCAGATAAATTATTACTTTCAAATATTATATATATAACAAAGAAAACTCACCTCCATGAGAAACGCCGGTCCCAACTGGCCTGCGATGTCCGAACCTCGACGACATAAGGGGCTTCTCCCTCGCCCGTAGCAGAGACGCCGCCGTCATCTCCAAAGCATCAATCCCCTCCTGCACCGGCGGAGAACCGTAGACACTCGCCGTCGACTCACCTTTTCCATCAACTGACAACAACTCACCATCTTCAGCCCCAATCTCAGCCGTCGATCTCACCTCCTCCACACGAGGCGGAGGAGCTTTAGTAACGGACGGCTGAGATCTGGACGTGTGGAGGCTGCGAGAAGAAGCAGCGATGGCTAAGATGATGAAGTTCGTTACTATGTATAGATATGGAGGTTTCAGCCAACATAGTACAGCCGACCATGTTTCACTAACAGCAGTTCGTGAGATTGGTGACGAGAATATTCCCAGCAGCAATATGAAGACGAAGACGACCATTGAAGCTGATGAGGTTAGAACAGCTATCAGTTTGGCTGATGATAACGAACCCATCTTAGTTTTTTCTGAGCTCTATCGTTGCTTTCTGAATGTTGTTGTGTGTGTGTGTATATATATATATATATACATATGTGTAATAACAATTTAACACGAGTGTCTTGGTACGCGGTTATGTAGGACTCCATGTAGTATAGTAACCAATAATGCCGTAAAAATAATGTAAATTAACGAAATGTTTTTATTTTGTTTTCCTCTGCTTCAAAGCTGCCGACATAATTTGGGCTTGGGGTGGACTTCGGACATGGACCTTTTGAATCTATCTATGCTTATCAAGTTGATTGTTAGTTAGCAATTTGGCATGTCAAGTGCATACTTGTCAAAAGACTCCTAGTTTTGAAGAACGTTCTTAATTTTAGTGCTAATTATCTTCTTTTCCTCTTTTCCCATCTAGTTTTAGCAATTTAAGTACATCTTTTTGACTTTACGTTCTCGTTTATTTTAATTAATATCATAGCATATGTTCCCATCTTCCAGTTTCAATTCAACCATATACCATACCCAACCAAGAGATATAATTAATTGATAATAAACTAAGTCAACTAAAGCGTCCTGATATTATATTATAACACATTTTCACAATTAAAGACAGATTTACAATTATCCTCATACATGACAATATATAGGATAAACCAAAACCACGGCCAACGACTATTCATGGCTGGGTTTTTTTCTTTCTATGCTACTCCGACGCCTAATGTTGTAGTGTAGAAATCCATTTCATATCCTCGAGGTAATAACAACAAGAACGAACATCATCGTTTCGTACTAAGTTACCTCACATGAGGGTCATAAGCGTCGAAGAGAGAATCAGGGACAACGATAGGCAGCTTATCGACGTACATGAAGAGCCTCGTTAAATCCTCACGAGTTATCATCGATGGGTCCATCACATCCCTTTTGTCCAAATACACCCAAAGATCGCCCGAGTTTACCCCCTTCAAGCTGTCCCGACAGAAGGGACAGGATTTCGATCTCGAATGCCTGAACATGTTTCGATTATCATTACAAGACTTACAAACAGAACTAATTTTTGCTTAGTTATGAATGGATGGACAGAGAGCAGTTAAAGTACCATTCTCTGTAGCACTTGAGGCACATGGCATGGTTACAGTTGGGCAACACTATCTTGCTATTCGTTTCCATGCAAATCCCGCATTCTTTTTCACGTTCGATCTCTGACTCTGAGCATGTCCCGAGCTCTTCTTCGAAGGACCTCTTGTTGTACCTCTCCACGCAGGCAATTCTCTGCCTTTTATCTTCAGAATCGGTAATGCCGTTTTGAAGTTGCATCAGCGAAGGGTAAATCACAGCTGAAACACGAGATCCACTTATAGAATCAGAAACTAGTGTTCTTCCCTGAGCAGAAATGAAATGATATTGGGTGAACTTGGGCTCACCATAGAACTCTCGAATGCTAGCTTTCCTCTCATGAGTGGACATAGTGGTCGTTCCATCGACATAAACCTATAGCCAAAAAACGTTGTTTTTCGACTGGAAGAAGTATTCATCTGCGTTGAATGATTAGAAGAAGCACAAGTAATGGAACTGAATTGATAACCTTGTATATAAGGATTCTCAGCAGCCCGAGAGCACCTGCGAGGTGGCAATCAGACCACTGGACGAGGAAAAGGAAGAAATGTGCTGCTGGGCTGTAAGAAATCCTCATTTGGAGACAAGCCCCATCATATTCCCTTGGAAAATCAGCTGCCCTGCAATTATTGATCCATTTAATATTGGTCAAAATTACGCACATAAGATCCCAGACTGAAATTTTACAGTGATTTCTGTTAAAAGGAATATCGAATTACAAGAAAAAAGTTTCTGAGGACCGTTAACATTCGAATTGAAGGACCTCGGAGAATCGAAGAAAAGAAATAGCAGCTGAAACATTTCCGAGACGACATGTGATAATTAGCAGAAGATGACATGTACACGAAATTGTATGACAATCTAAAGCAAACGGTGAAGTCAAGATTAAATTATCTGATCCAAGAACTTTCTCAATCAACGTTATCAGATAAAGCCCAGAATAAGGCCACACATATCTTCTGCAAAAACGAAATAGAAGAGTGATAGCTTAAAAAAGACGCGAAAGTAACTATTACAACAACCAAGCGTAGCATCAGAAGGAAAAAAAGGGGGAAATAAATCAGGAAGAAGAAAAGAAGAAAATTCAGAGGTACATGAAAAGGAAAAATCGATTACAGTGTGTTGGCGTGCTGAACATCTGCTTCGAGCACTTTCAGCGAGTCTTTAAACGACTTTCTCACTGGAGTTCCACCGCTCACATACATTTCTTCAGTTTCAATCTTATTTTTCACCAAACACTTTCTAAAGAAACATAAACTTCCATCAAAAGTGACGATTTAGAGCTCGATTAAACAGCAGCAAAAGGAAGGATCGGTACTTGGGAAGAATTAAGAAAACCAAACAGATGGAAGAAGATGATCTTCTCTTCGATTTTTCTTTTGTTCTCTCGTTCCAAAAAAGAAGACGACTCTGTTGAGAGTAGTGTGTATTGTATTGTGCGTAGAAGTGAGAGAAATAATAGAGAAAGAGGACTTGCCACGTGGACATGTACGCCAACGAGTAATAGATAATCTTTTTTAATTTCATGATGGATATTATTGGATATTAGCTACAATACAAGATCTTTTCTAGAAAGTAAACCTTGGGGTAGTTGATGATAAATTCTTTCTTATAATTCAATTAGGTTTGCGTTTGGATTGGTGTATTTGAATTGAAATCCGTGATTTGAAATTATGAATTCTGAAATCCAAATTTAAATACAAATCATCGTTTGGCAACGTTAGGATTTCGGAAATCCGAATTCAAAATGTGCTCGAGCTCTCGCGCCAGCTTGAGCCATCAGTCATCGAGCTCGAGCTGGCTCACGAGTTGCGAGCCGATGACTCATCGGTCGTCGAGTTCGCAAGCCGGCTCGACTCATCGGCGTCGAGCTCGCGAGTTGACTTGACTCATGTCGTCGAGCTCGTCGGCTGACTCGCCTCGTCGTTCGTCGAGCTCGCTGGTCGGCTCGACTCATCGTTTGTCAATAATAATATCATTATTATTATTATTATTATTTAAGAAAATAATCACGGCAAGATTTGGTATTTCGAAAACGGACCGTTCGACCGAATTTCAAATCCATCAAAAGACAAGCGCTCGGATTCTCCTCGGATTTGGATGAAATCGAAATCCAATCCGAGCGGTTGCCAAACGGGTGATTTGAATGAAATTCGGATTTCGAATCGAAATCCCTCGATCCAAACGTAGCATTAAATTATTTTCCCATTATGTTGAGATCTTTACAATGTATTTTCACTGATAATGCTTCGTTCCCATCCCCAAGTCGCTTGCGTGTTTGATTTTTATAAATGCTTTATTACTTGAAAAACAATCATAAACTCATCCTGTAATTTTTACTGTATACTTACTATATACAGATTAATCAATCGTCATAATATTGGATTTCTATAGTTTTCTGACGCCTTATCCAAAAAAGGGGGCAAGTTGCTCCACTTTCTTATTCTCGGTATATAATGATTTATCTTTCTCTTCCTTATCTATAAGATAATAATAGGACGAGATTTATGGAACTTAAATTATTGCAACTTGTTGTTACGTGTCTGTCGTTTATTTGCCTTGGCTCTTCGGTAGGTATGTTACGGTCCACCTCCACACCAATAATAAATATTTCAAAGGCTTCACAATTATCAATTGTTTATTACCAAATGGGTATAAATAGAGACACATTGTACAATCGTTATACATATACATCTTCGAGAAAAAGATAAAATAAAACAATTCAATTTTATAGGCTAGCGAACCAACATAAAGATTCAATTTTTATGTTACTTCTTGTAATAATTAGCAGCCTTTAAGACGTTACTTTCAAAGTGGTAATCCGTGATCCCAATAGCCCTCTCTGTTTATCACAAGCACCAATAGACGCTTTTTGTTAACCCTTTTATTGCGTCGATTTTTATGTTTCTCAATGTCCCTTATCGATCTTTGGATGTCTTGAAGAAAATATATGTGTCGAGGCAGCAATTGTTAATAGTGATATTTGAATAATTTTCGTGCTAACGACCACAAAATTCGAGGCATGTTGCCTCGTTTAGATAACAAGTGCCCCCTAAGCAGCAATAACAATCTTTGAAAATAATATCACCTCTACCACATTTGCTTCTCATATATCCTTGGCTAACACTAAATTTCTCGTTTCCATAACTCACTCCATGCATTTCTTTTCTCCCACTAGTGTTTCTGACAAATTCAGGACCTGTGTATATAAATAAAATTAATCACCAATCATTACGATATCCAACAGAAATAGAGTAAATAGTTTGTATAATGACGAACTTTGAGAGGAGATTAGGGCGAAGAGGGTGACGATGAAGAAAATGAAGTAACGTTGGTCACTACAACAAGCCATGGATTTTGTTAATAATGAGAATTTGGGATTGGTATTATTGTATGATTTTATTATATTTCGGCATGTTTATATAGGGTTTTAGAACAACCCTTTTTATTAGGGTAATTTAGTGTACATATGAATTTCCTTTTCCAAGTTCCAGCTCTAAAGACACTTATTACATATGAGTTATTGTTGCTGCAGTTATACCTCTCGGTATTAAGTTCGATATATGTAGATATGTTGAGATTATAATTTGGGCATTGTCCCAAATCGACTAATTCAAGCTCCTCAAGTCGCTATATCTAAGAGGCTTTCTCCTCCTTTCACTAATTGATTTTAAGACCCTTCGATTTCTATCAGAGCAAGTTCGATTCTTCTCACCGTCACCCGATTCATATGTCCACGTGTTAGGTCAGTCATGCCACACTTGAGGGGGCGTGTTGAGATTGTAATTTGGGCATTCCCGTATCGACTAATTCAAGCTTTCGAGTCGCTATATATCTAAGAGGCTTTCTACTCCTATCTCCAATTGGTTTTAGGAAGTACCCTCGAGTTCTAATACATATCTATTGAAGAAATATTGGAATCGAAACACCGAAGAAGATGAAAAAAGAAAGTTCAATCGTATTTCTGTAAATCTGTTTTACATTGTTTTCGCGCGTTGACCTAATACAGTAGAGAGACGTTCCTATTTTATACTATTTCATACATTGGGCTTACTTTGAAGTTATTGGGCCTCACTGAAATAATAATTATAAGCCCGATAACTAATAGAATACAGATAGTAACAGAATGCCTTCATCTTCCCGCCTGGTTCTCTGTTACAGATATAAAACATCTGTTCTTGGGCATAGGACTTAAATTCTTCAATATAATGTTAACCACGATATATAGCATATAATAAAATTCAACAAGCTACACAACTCGCATGTCACATCTCGCGATTGCACTGATTAATATCTATCTATAATATTGATTCGATGAACATTATATTTTATAATCTTGATATTATGTAGTTATTGATCTTGATACTTGATATATACTTATTAAATTAGTGTTAACTTTGCTTTCATCTTTATAGCGAGTTTGACTGACCTACGTCTAATTTCAAGATCAACGCAAGATGATTTTTTTCGAAGTTGGTTGTTGTGATGACTAAGGACGCCACTTAATTATTATTTTGTTCTTACGTAATAATTTGTTTTTTTTTTTCGAGTCATGTGTTTCCTACGTTGACACGTCATAAAGAAATAATTGGACTAGGATTTTCCTTTCAATTGTTTGCTGTTTCCCTTTCAAAGATTAGGTATTGCTCCATGTGTTGATATTATTTCCTACTGGTCAAACCTACAGCTAGAATATATATGTTGCATATATTATTTAGGGTGGTGCCATATATTTCCCATTTTTGTTGAGGTAGACATTAAATAACTCAACAGCAATCAATGCTATACAGCAACTATATTTTTCATATATAAATGAAAAAAAAATGTATGTCGCTCTCAAGACTTTAACGATTTATGTTACAGGAAAACAAATATAAACGGGGAAGGAGTGGTGGGAACATCTCCCGCCTGCCATGACTTGTCGTCGTAAACCTTCATCAGCTTTCCCCACTCATAAAACGAAGCGAATATCCAAGACGCGTCTGTCAAATTTTCCACAAGCACGACTGATTTGTGAGCTAAAGTTTCCCAGCTGTCATATCAGTTACTGTTTTTTTGATTTTTTTTTTTTGTTTTGCTTTGGGGGTTAAGTTGATTTCGCAGTAGTTGTTTCCTGGATGGTGTGGTGCTGATCAGTGATTGACTGAATTACTGATCTGTTTTCTGTTCGATTACGGATCAGAGATAGATAGCTGAGCTGATCGGAGATTTATCGTGGGGGGAAGAAGCGTGCGAGGCTTGTAAATAGGTTTCATCAAGAGGAGATGAGTTGCAGTTGCTTTGGCGAATCAACAGCGCTCAAGAAGAAACGCCATAAACACGACGAATCAAACGAAGAAGGTGAGTAGTCGTAATGCCATAAAATCTACGATTTGAAATTTCAAAATCTGGGTGTCAGCCAGCAATGAGATGGTCAAATTACGTGGTGAATGTTCTTCGATTAGATGGACGTCCATCATTAACGTAGCTAATGCATACAGAGAAGGGTTGATGGATATTGATAGGACTTTTGGACTTTCAGTTTTCACCTACAAATGACGTGTTTTGAGTGGTTTTTCTTCATCTCGTTCGTTGTTTTATTCTGCATTTTTATCTTGACCCGACTTTCTTGTTCTTCTTATGATAAAGCAGGGGCATCAATTGGGAAAACAAAGAATTTCTCGTACAACGATTTAAAACTAGCGACAAATGACTTCCATAGGAGTAACAAAATAGGAAGAGGTGGATTCGGCACAGTTTATAAGGTATCATCATCGCTACCTTTTCGCTTATCCTCGAGTTTGTCTGCACTAAGCCTCTTCCTCAGATGGTTAAGAAGATTTCCAGAAACAGAAAGAAAAGAAAGAACAAGTTCTGTCTCTTTCTCTTCTTAAGCTAATCGCTATTCTTCACCTTCTCCGCCGCTCCATGTTCCCAGGGAAGACTCAAAAGCGGAAGGGAAATCGCAGTGAAGAAGCTATCGACAGAGTCAAAGCAAGGCGTACGCGAGTTCTTAACAGAGATCGATGCCATATCCAACGTTCACCACCCACACCTCGTCGAGCTAATGGGTGCTGCTGCGTCCACGCAAGTAACCGCATTTTGGTGTACGAGTTTCTCGAAAACAGCAGCCTCGATCGCGTACTATTAGGTAATTTCATGGAAATTCGAAGCAGAAACATATCCAACGGGAACTTTACTGACTATCTACATAAAGGTTCGAGGAGGTCCCTGAGATTGTCTTGGGCACAGAGGTCTGCAATTTGCATGGGCACCGCTCGAGGCCTTGCCTACCTTCACCACGAGCTCGTGCCGCACGTTGTACATAGGGACATAAAAGCCAGCAACATACTTCTGGACAAGAATTTCAGCCCGAAAATCGGGGACTTTGGATTGGCTAAGCTCTTCCCCGACGACATCACTCACATAAGCACAAAATAGCCGGGACAACGTACGTTTGGTACTACTTACTTAGGTCATTGATAGTTTCAGTCGACTGAGGTTGGCAACCATATTTTTTCTTTTACATTCTTACAGGGGTTACCTGGCGCCCGAGTACGTATTAGGCGGTCAGCTGACACCAAAGGCCGACGTCTATAGCTTCGGCGTTCTCATACTCGAGATCGTGAGCGGTAGGAGCAGTGCCCACACCAATTACGGCGGACCCCAGAAGTTGCTTCTTGAATTGGTTGGTATTTCTTCTGTGATTCGCCTAAAACGATCACTTTCCCGGCCCTAAATTAATGTCGTTGCAGGCGTGGGAGCTATACCAAGAAGGGAAATTGCTGGACCTTGTCGACGAAGATATCGAGGGAGGGTACTCGGAAGACGAAGTACTCAGATACATGAAAGTGGCTCTCTTCTGCTCTCAGTCTAATTCGGGTCGAAGGCCTTCGATGAGCCAAGTCGTTGAGATGCTTTCGAAGAACGTAAAGCTCAACGAAAGCCAACTGACGCCGCCTGGCTTCTTCGAAGACTCGGATCGTCCCGACGGTAAGGCTTCGAAGGGTAAGTCGTCTGAAGCCTCGACCAGCCGTCAGATGAGTTCTTTCCCTTCCATTATCACTGAGGTGGCACCTAGATGAATCGTTCGTAGACGATTGACCATCTCTTTGGTTATATCACTCGGGACTTTTCATACACTAGAGCAACAAACAAGGGACTTGCAATGATGAGATCAAAGCTCGTTTCCACATCATCACATTCACATGATTAAATTACGGGATAACAATATTTTTAGTCCTCAATGTTTGTTTGGGCCATGAGCGTTAATGGTGTCTCATGTTTGGGTGTTATTTTTAGTTTTCAACGTTTCTGATTTTGGATGTTTTGATCCCTCGATTAATTTAATCGCTAATTTAGACGGAATGTAACATGTGAGAGCACTTGATATTCTTTTACTCGACTTAAAACATCTAACACATCTTCCTCTTCTCTTCGACTTAAACGAACAAGAACATCAGTATACATCACATTTAGAGATGGATTGACAACCTTGAAAATGAGTTAAATGTGATACGCAATGATGCTCACGTGCGTTTTAGTTGAAGATAATGAGTCATGAGGTGTTAAGTCAAGTTAAATGAGATCGTGTGTTCTCATGTGTTAATTTCCGTCTAAGTCAGTGACTACATTAATTGAAGGACCAAAACGGCTAAAAATCGATAAGTTTTGGGACTAAAAGTGACACCTCAGAACATGGGGACAAAAAATGCCTATGCCCCAAAATCGGAGACAAAAATGTTGTTCTCCCTTAATTATATATTAAATGTCTTGGTTAAATAAATCTGTCTAGATATGTATTTTCTCCCCACGTGGGAGTCTTTCTCTCCCCTCGTGGGAGCCTATCTCTCCCCTAGTGGGAGTCTCCTTCGGGGTTTTCTCTTTTCTTTTTTTTTTTAGGATTTGGAACGGACATTGAACTAACACCGGCTTTTACGCAATAGAAATAGTCAAATATGCTTATAATATTTTGAATATTGTTCTATTGTACTTTTTTGTCCAATTGGATTAATGCATGAAATCCTCACTTTCAAAAAAAAAAATAATAAAGAGAAATATGTATTTTGATTCCATTGTTTTTCAAATCATTTTGTTGAAAAAAGAAAAAAACGCACCTTTAGTGATAAATTATGCACCTTTAGTGATAAATTATGCACCTCACAGAACGAAGACCTTATCTTTTGTTTCCTTGAGCTTAGAACCATTCTTCTTCATCAACTGTTTTCCCCTCCTTTGAATGGCGACAGCTTACGCAGCTTTTACTTCTTTGATGCATCTCATATCTGATCTCCGCGGACACCCCTCCCCGCCCATCACACTGGACGTTGAACACGTCGACTCTCTCAATTCGAACATCTCTTTCTTTCAGAAATTCCTCGAAGCACAACATATCTCCGTCGATCTCAAATTGGAGCTTCGAATAGCCGATGCAGCATATGCTGTCGAAGACGTTATCGACGCTCACATAGCAGACGAAATATACGATGAAGAGGACTTCAACGAAAGTCTTCAAAAGGCGATAGAAGCCATGGATCTAATCGAGGAAGAAGTGGCGAAGATGAATTGGAACACGGAGAAGAAAAGGATCCGAGTCGACAACGATCAACCTAGAGGAGTACAACTACAGCCTGATGCAGCATATGCTGCTGAAGGCGTTATCGATGCTCACATAGCAGACGAAATATACGATGAAGAGGACTTCAACGCAAGTCTTCAAAAGGCGACGATAGAAGCAATCGAGGAAGAAGAGACGAAGATGAATTGGAACAGGGAGAAGAAAAGGAACCGAGGCAACAACGTGGTGGGTATGGAACACCTGACACTCGAAATTGTGGACAAGCTCACTCTTCGACAGAACAAATCTGGCCGTCGGATTATCTCTATAACAGGTATGGGCGGAATCGGTAAGACAACGCTCGCTCGTAAGGTTTATGACCATAAGTGTATTACGGACAACTTTGACGTTCGTGCTTGGGCTACAATATCAAAGGACTACGATATACATGAAAGTCTCGTGGAACTTGTTCATTGTCTAGATAAGACTGACAAGAAAAGTTTGCGACGGCAAAAGGAAGATGAATTGGGTTTAAAACTGCACCAATCTCTGTGCGGCAGAAGGTATCTGATTATAGTGGACGATCTATGGGATCTAGAGGCGTGGGATAGATTGCGATCCTTCTTTCCAAGTAGCTCCGGTAGCGGAGTAGTCATAACCACTAGAGAATCAAATTCAATCCAATTAGCTCACATGTTTTTAATGTGGGTTTGTTAGGTGAGAGTCAAAGTTGGGAATTATTTTGCAAAACCGTATTCGGACAAGATATGATTGCCCTCGGGAACTAGAGGATGTTGGGCGGAAGATATCCGATAATTGCAGAGGACTTCCTCTTTCGGTTGTCGTGATTGGAGGCCATCTGGCAAAGTCTCCAAGAACACTAGAATATTGGGATTCTGTAGCGGAAAATTTAAGTTCGACCGTGAATTCGGAAGACGACGGTCGTTGTATGAAGATATTATCTTTAAGCTATATTCATCTACCGGTGTACTTGAAACCTTGTTTCCTTTACACGGGAATTTTTCGTGAAGATCGAGAAATTCAGGTTTCCAAACTGATACGACTATGGGTAGGCCGAAGGATTTCTAAAACCAATTAATGGCAAGAGCCTAGAAGAGGCTGCACATGACTATCTTAATGACCTTGCTGGTAGGAATCTTATTTTAGTTTCTGATTCACCTTTTAGAAAAGGAATTTCTTGGTTCAAGATCCATGATCTTTTGAGGGACTTATGCTTAAAAGAGGCTTTAGAGAAGAAATTTTATAGCATAATGCGGAATCAAGATCGAGAATTTCCAAAAAATGAAAGGCGAATTGTCCTTTATCCAAGCAGCTCGTACGAGGTGGACCCTCTCTATTCCGGCGCTAGTATCCTAAAATCGGAGTCCGTTCTTCGTACCTTGATACTTCAAGACGGTGCATTATTACCATATGCAGTTCCTAAATCATTAAGAGTTTTGGCTTTAGAGCAGTACCAAATTATTAGTCAAAATGAGGTGTTGGTAGAAGTTGCCTGTGAACTTGTTAACTTGCGTTGCCTTGATGTCAGATCATTTTATGGTGGTGGAATCGGTTAGGTTTCCTTCATCAATTTTAAATTCGATATGGAATCTTCAATCTTTATGGTTTGATGGTTGCACGTGGCTGAAATTACATGGAAAATGTCTCAACTTCGACATATTGATGCGTGGGAAATACTAAGTCCATTGAATCCTCTTCCAAGTGAAAGCCATGGTGGTGGCATGATGATCTTGAAGAACCTTCAACCCTTGATCAAAATAATAAATTTCAGCTTTAGTGAAGATCTGATCAAAAGGATTCCCAACGTAAGGACACTAAGGGTGTCTTATAATGACGAAGTCGAGGGATTCAGCGAAGGGGCGCAATATGCTCTCAACAATATCGCACTTCTCGAAAAGCTTGAAACGTTAAATATGAATTTTAGCTGTGTGAGATCCGTAAGACGAAAAAGAGAAATGTCCGCAAGTCTTAATTTCCCCAATTCACTTAAGTGTCTTTGGCTTATCGGCCTTGAACTGGATGACGAAGTAACAATGAGTAAGATTGGGTCATTGCCACTGCTCGAAGAACTACTCTGTTTGATTGCAGCATTGGAAGGGAGTGGAAGCACGTTGATGGACAATTTGTTAGTTTAAAACACTTGGCGCTCACATCTTGTGGTGATCTCGAATGTTTTGCAGCAGATTCCAGCTATTTTCCTTGCCTACGCTTACATCTCGCTATGTGTAGTGAACTCGAATGTTTTACAGCAGGCTCCAGCTATTTTCCTTGCCTTGAAGAGCTCATCTATTGTCAATGGATGGGTTGAAGGAGATATCATCCTCGAATATCAGAGATATACAGACGCTGAGACTTATTGAATTGTGGGAGTGTCCTGACTCAGTTGTTGTCTCTGCCAAAGAAATAGCAGACCACCAGAAGGAAGATATTGGGAATGAAGAATTACGTATATTTGTTCGTTTGCTTAAAGATTCCCGTCTTTCTGCTGAGAGCCTGGAGGCCAGTAATTTTACTTTTTTTTAAATGATGACGATAAAGATCTTTCTTTCTTTTTTTGTTTGGTTCTCTATTCTTCTCTTTTTGGAATGATGTTGCTGTGTGCCATTGCTATTCGTCCACCTTTGCGCGAACTGAGTTCTCTGTTTTTTTTTTTTTGGTTTTATTTTTTATTTCCCTGAATAATAACACTGCAAGTTCGAGTTGTATGTTTGTGCTGAGAAGAAGATAACTTACTATAATAAGAAGACCGACCAATTGTACAGAAACATAATCACCAATAATGCTTTTTCCTTTTCTCTTATTAAAAATAATACTTGCACCTTAATTCTTGTAATGAATGATCTCGAATGCTTTACGCCAGGCTTCATCCATTTTCCTTGTCTTGAAGAACTGTATCTATACAAGATGGATAGGTTGAAATAGATACCATCCTCATATATCAAAGAAAAATAGCAGACTACCAAAAACACGAAATGGGGAATGAATAATGACATATAAAGGTTACCCTGCTCGAAAAAATTCAGTCTTTCAGCAGAGAGATTGAGAGCACATCGACTGATACCGTGGAAACCCTTTCCATTCTTTCTTTTATTTTTCTTTTGTGGAATGCATGTATTGACGTGTACCTTTGTTATGTGATCTACCAAGAGATTATCAACTCCCTCAACCATTAGGACACTCACCACCCAAAAATGGAAAAAATAAATAATAATATTACATGTAGACAACGTTTGTTGAAAAATCGAAGTTGCATATATCATTCAACAATTGATTATTCAGCCAAACTAAACACATGTAATAAAAGAGATCCCCTTATAGAAACTTCTTGGGAAGCTCGTCCAACATAGAAACAATAGCAATGGAATTGAGAGGCTTTCCATAGCAATAATCTAAGCCAACTTCGATGAACTCTTTCTTCTTCGATTCGACCCCACAAGACGTACGCCTACTATCATGCTATTACTCTTTCTCATGGCCCGAATCTCTCGAGTCGCCTGTTGATTTATTTTTACAAAATTCAAAAATTTAATTTATAAGAATGCCACATGTATTGAATTTCATTAGTTTAATTTATATGAATGTCACCTGTATTCCATCCATGACGGGCATCTCCATGTCCATGAGAACCAAATGAAAATATTTTCCTAACCGGAAAAAGATCAACGGCCTCTCTTCCATTTTCAACCGCTTCGATTTCCAATCCATAACGATTTAAAAGGGGCTTTGTGAAGTTTTCTCGTCACTTATCGTCGTCCACTAACAATGCGCGGATTTTCGGTACGTATGTATTCA
The DNA here is from genome assembly GCA_027422505.1 of Craterostigma plantagineum. NCBI lineage: Eukaryota > Viridiplantae > Streptophyta > Magnoliopsida > Lamiales > Linderniaceae > Craterostigma > Craterostigma plantagineum. The sequence continues at coordinate 60,406 of JAPQWV010002254.1, forward strand.
TGAAGACTGAAATTATTCGAATATA